>JAJIBD010006003.1:0-120518 GCA_021461705.1 Cryptotis parvus
CCACAGCCTTGGGCAGGTCCACGGGAGACCATGATTCTTTTTTCTCTTTTCCTGTTTGCTCGCAGGCCGCCTCTACTGCTGTTTCCATTGATGCCTTGAGCAGAGCTGGCGTGTGCAGTCGCTGAGAAGGGGGCAGGAAGCGGCGGGGAAGCAAGTAAAAATAGCCTGGCGCGGAGTCTGCCTGCCCATCCTTTAACCCTGGCCAGGAGGGGGCGCCACCGCTGCCCTGCGTGGTGAAACCTCCTGTGGGGTGGGCACCCCAGGCACTGTGCCAGTGTCCCCAAGGTAGGGGACTACAGACCCTAGAAAACTTTTTTTTTGAAAAATGGAGGTAGGGGCATGGGGCCAGGAACGCTTTTTCTTGCTCCCTCCCAGCGCTCCATGCACCTGGTTGCAGGGTGTGCAAGGATCCTGGGGAGCACAACAGTTTTGAAGACGCAGCCTTGGCTCTTGAGTTATTTTTAGAAACATCTTCCCTGGGTGGACAGGAAAGTGAGGGAGAGCAGGGGCAAGGGGGCTTGATCGGCTGGCTCTTGGCTGGGGGTGGGGGCTGGCGCTGAGCACCCTCCTGAGTGCCGCTTGGGTTGGGGGTGGGGGTGGCTGAGAAAGAAGGACGTGGGGATGACGAGCAATCTGCCTGCGCTGTAAGGCAAGGCGCTGGCATGAACTCCAGAACGCCACCCCGGTTTCCCGGCCCCAGAGCGTGTTCCTTCCCAAAGCGACACTTGCCAGATGCACGCTGCTTCCAGTGCCTCTCGGAGAAGGATATTGGGGGGCGGGAGGAGGAGGAGGGTTTGGCTGCCTTATATGGTGACTTAGGGGTTAGCTGTCGGCTAAGAGGGCTGAGCAGCGGGGTGTGGGAAGTGTCGGGGGACAGGTGGGAAAGGTTCTCATGACCCGCATCTGTATGTACTCCAGCAAGACCAAGCCACAATGCCACGCGCCGCCAGCCACCTCCCGGCACCACCGTGCATATGGGTGAGCCATATGCGAAATGTGCGGCAGCCCCACCAGACACCGGCTATTAATAGAGCCCCGGAGTTTGCTCTCTTGTCTTTTTCCTGCCACCGAGTAAGGGATGATCTTCTCACACAGGCCCCACTCCGCCCCCACCTCAGCTCACAGTGTCACCGGGGAAGGTGGAGGGGGGCGGGGGAAGGGGCTGCCCACGCTCATTCCCCTTCGTGACTACAGGTGCCAGGAACCTGCGGGCTAGACCCCGTTTCGCAGCGGCCCGCAGAGGTCAGAGTGATGAGGCGAAGGCCACCAGCCTCGGGACGCGTTGGCCCCCAGAAGGACTCGCTGCGGCTCCGGGTAGGGACGAGAGCTGCATCAGCCCAGCTCCGGCTCCCTGCGGCGCGCGCGGCGGGCCCGGCTGCGGCAGGGGGCGGGCGCTGTCCCTGGTGCTGAAGGTGGCCGCGGCCAGGGGCGCCCCTCGGCGCGCCGTGCCCTGCCAAGGCGGCAGCTCCCACATTCCAGGACTGCGGACCTTGGGCACCGGCAGCATCTGGGGCTCAACGGTCTACCACAGGTGCCAAAGCGCCCAGTAAGCCACCACCAGCTCGCCTGCAACCCCCGTCACATCCCGACACCCCCTCCCCAAATACCACCATCACAGCCACACACGGCGCTGCCGGGAGCTCTCCGTGGTGCTGCGGGGACAAGCGCTCTGGGCACTGGCTGAATGGAGCTTGAAGGATAAAAGACGGTCAAGGCGCTGCTGGGCGCGGACCTGGTCCCGGGGGTCGCCCACCCCCAGCCTCGCACAAAGCAGGACGTCCCCGTAGGAGGCCGAAAGCGCCCTCTCCAAGCCCTCTACATCAGGAGCGGGCAGCGGAGCGCTCGGCTGCCCCGTGGTGGGGTTGGGGAGTGTTTCAAGACTTGGTGGGGAACAGAGAAGCGGGCGGCGGGGCGGCAAGAAAGGGGAGATGGGGAGAGAAGCAGCGACTCTTTTTTCTGCATTTTTTCAAGAGGGGTGGGGAGCCGCCACAGGCACAATCTTCGCCCCACGCCCCCCGCCCCAACGCGCGCGCACGCGCGCACACACACACACTCACAAAGCGCGCACGCACACACACACTCGCGCGCGCACAAACACACGCACAGTCGCACACTCCACACTCACAGCCGGCAGCAGCCAGCAGGGATGCAGCCCGGGAAAGTTGGCACTCGGTGCGGGGCGGCAGCGGCGGCAGCGCAGGGGGGGTCCGGCCGGGCTGCAGGGGGGTCGCGGCTGGGGGCTCCCCAGAACGACGCTCTCCTTACCTCCCGGTGTTTTCGGCTGCGTTCTCCGCCATTTTCCTCCTTAGGAGCAGGCAGCGGGAGGAGTGTTTCATGCCCATAAGCGCCAGCCAGGGTTGGTGATACAGAGATAGTAGAGAAAGAGAGAGCTGGTGTCGCTTTAAAAAAAAAGAGGGGAACAAAAAAAGGAGAATGGAAAAAGGGAGAGGGGGGCTAAAATAAACCAAAAAAAAAAAAAAAAAAAAAAGCTCCCCAGCCCAGCCCCTCCGCCTGAGTGCCAGGCTGAGCCAGTCTCCAAGGCTGAGTCTTTCCTGCAGTCTCCACTTTGCTTTGCTTTTCCTCCCTTTCTCATGGGCTCCGGATTCCTTCGCACACTTGCAAGTTCTTGTGGCGCGCCCGACCCCTTCCCCGCCCCGCTCCCCACCCCCTTCCTGCCTCTGCGGGGCTCGGCGCCCGACTCCTCGGCTCGGCGCGGCCCCCGAAGGCGCGGCGGCAGCGGCGGCTCCCCTGCCAGCGGCTCCGCCAAGTCCGGCCGGCCCGAGGCAGCCTCCAACTCCCTCGCAACTTCGAGGCGAGGCGGGCGAGCCGCGGGGGCGAAGCAACACGCTTCCTGCGCGTCTGTCCTAGGGGCTGCGCCGGGTGAGTGGGGGCGGGGGAGGCGGGGAGGGGAGGAGCAACGGGCGGAGGTTGGGCGCAGACCCAAGGCCCCCCCGCGCCCCCGGGCCCCGTCCCCTCCCCCCAGTCCCCGCGCCTCGCAGCCCGCCCCGTATTTCCAGGTGTTTTAGGAGAAGGTTTCCAGCCACCTCTGCTGCCTGATTCTGGGGACCACTCGCGCGGGGCCAAGGGCTGCACCGACGCTGCTGTGGGACCAAGGGGCGAGGGTGAGGGAGGGGCTTCCTACAGGCTCCCTAGGCCACCGTTCCCCCACCAAAAGGGGGTGCACCCACCTACCCAGGGAAGACCTGGCCAGAGGGAGCCACAGTGACCTAGCGCCCCCCCTCCACTCTCCTGCTTCCCTAGATTCCTACCCCACCCCAACTTGGCGAATTATGGTTTGGGGAGCAGTCGTGTGTGGGTGTCCGGTTGAGGGAGGGTCCTTAACCCCTTCAAAGCTCCCTCGGGCCAAGTGTAGTGGCTGTGCCTCCGTTTCTGCCCCCTCTCCTGACTCCAGCACTTGGAATTCCGGGTCTGGCAGGAGGGGGGGTTGTTAGGAAAGGGGGAGCCATCCCAGGCAGTGAGGCGGGAAAACCAGAGGTGACTAGGGCAAGAGGTGCAGAGACATAGGCTACAGCAGGGGCTCCCCCTAACCCAGTCACACTGGCAGACCCCCAGGGCCCACACATTTCCTCCCCACCCCCTCCTCACCCCTCCCCGTCATAGTCACCAGGTTCTGAAGTCCCTTTTATGGCAGAGTGGGAGACTGTCACGTACCCATTAGGGTTCTCTGGATCCTTTTTTAAGGGAGTTTGGGCGTAGCAGGGGTGTGAATTTTGATACAATGCCTCGCTGCCTTCCCTTGGAGAGCTGCTTTCTCTCTGTGTCTTTCTGGCCATCTGTCGGGCGGGCGGGTGGGACATAGAACAAAGGGAGGGAACCCCCACTCTGTTCTCTCTCTGCACAAGTCCATGCAGGCTTCGCCACTCCTTCCAAGACAGCTGCCCCATTCACAGCCGCTTTTAGCCTGATGTCAAGGGCAGGGACCTGCCTGATGGTTTTTTTGAAAGGCCCCGGCTCCTCTCACTGCTCTGCCGGGACTTCCAGAGGGAGAGCGAGCCTTCTGCACGCTCGCCCTATTTGTTTATCATCACCTCTGACAGCCAAGAAGCCTCATTGTCCTCAACTAACCCCCCAGACTCCATGGACGAAGTGGGCCAGGATCTCCCAAGGCCTCCAGCTCCAGGTCCGAGGGGACAGTGTGGGGAGGCACTGTTATAAGTAGGAAGGGGAAGGGGGCAGAGGGAAGTCAGGAAAGTGACTGGAGGGAGGACCAGCAAGAGACTGGTGCTGGTGGGAGAGAAGGAGGGAGGAAGGAAAAGGGGAGTCAGAAGAAGCAGGGAATAAATTTCAGTGACTGAATAGCTGTAACTTCCTTTGCCTTATTGCGGGGGCAAGAGAGCCCCTCTTTGACCTCACCCCATTCTGTTCCTTCTCGCTGGTCCCCTCAGCCATCAGTGAATGAGATGGACCTAAAGCGTGACCTTTGCCCTTGTGGAATCCCAGGTGTTAGAAGCCCAGCCCTAGAATGTTCTTCTGCGATCCCCACCAGGAAGGGACCTTCTTCCCTGCTCTTGCATCCTGTCCTCTAGCTTCCGGACAAGGACCCTGGGGTCTGAGGGAGGTGGACGCTCAGCAGCACTGAGGGAGCATCTGGGAGCAGCTTCTCCAGCCCTTCCCAGTGCCACACCCCCCGGCCCCCGCTACCCCAGCCCCCAGGACTGCTTCTGCCCCTGCGTCTTCTCCATGACTAACCCAGGAGGAGGGGCGTGGAGACAGGCTCCCCCCTGAAATAGGCCGCCAGCGTGTGCGTGGTCGTGCCGCTATGAGAACCACAGTCGCTATGTTTCTTCCATTCTCTTGGATTGAAATCTTGGCTTGGGCTTGGCTTCTGCCCTGGCACAGTCAGGGCTCCTCCTTGGAACAGGGAGTGAGGAGACTGAGATGGTGAGTGCCTTCTCCCGGGTGAGAGCTGTCTCTTTCAGCCCCTCCAGATCAGAGCCAGCTCGGGACCACCAGAGGCAGGCAGGGATGGCTCCGTTAAGGGCTGGAGAACGCAAACCTTGAAAGCAGATGCACCCATGAACTCTTGGAGCTGGAGCTGGAGTGGTGGCTCCACCTCCTGTTGTATTCCCACCTAATCAAAGCTCACAAGCAAGAGTGCCAAAGTCTGGAGCAAGCGAGATGCTTCAGCGAGGAGGGCATTTGCCTTGCATGCGGCCAACCCAGGTTCTATCTCCAGCATCCCATCTGGTCCTTTGAGCTACTGCCAAGAGTAATTCCTAAGTGCAGAGCCAGGAGTAACCCCAGAGCACTACTGGGTATGGCCTAAAAACAAAAAAGAGAAGCAAACCAGATTCAGGGGAATAGGGAAGTCCGGGGGATTTGGTGACTCAAGAGAAACCTGTCGGAGCCATAGTCCAGCAGGTAGGGTGTTTGCCTTGTGCGCGGCTGACCTGGGTTTGATCCCCCACATCCCATATGGTCCCCTGAGCACCGCCAGGAGTAATTCCTGAGTGCAGAACCAGGGAGTAACCCTTGAGCATTGCCAGGTGTGACCCAAAAAAGCAAGAGAGAGAGAGAGAGAGAGAGAGAGAAACCCTGCCCAAACCCATCATGATGCTAATCCAGCGGCCTGTGGCTTTGGCCCCCTGCTCCTTTGCATACATCTGTTAGCAGAGTCTTTACAAGGTTAGTGCCTCATACCACAGAGAAGTTCGTGGGCCTCTCAGATAAGCCTGGCTCACTCAGTGGCATGGAACTTGATAACAAAAGATGGCCACTGAGACCTCTGGACTGTAGCCACCCTTCTAGAAAATGTGCAATAACTTTTGTAAAAGAGAGGTTCTGGAGGGGCTGGAGCGATAGTACAGCAAGGAGGGCATTTGCCTTGCATGCAGCTGACCTGGGTTCGATCCCCAGCATCCCATATGGTCCCTTGAGCACTGCCAGGAGAAATTCCTGAGTACAGAGTCAGAAGTGACCCCTGAGCACCGCTTAAATGTGACCTCAAAAGCAAAAAAAAAAAAAAATAGAGGTCTTGGAAGGGCATATGGAGGTTTCTCAGGTCAACAGAACTCACAAATACCTTAAGTCTCACAGGTACTCTGGGACCACATTCCTGACAGGTCACAGTGCCCTGAGACAATGCATTGTGTTTTTGTGCTTGAGGTGCCATATATGGTGCTGGGGATTGAATCCAGCCAGGTCAGTTGTGGTGGGCCAAGCAAGTGTCCTTCCCACTGTACAATCCATCCAGCCCCTCTGGCTTCTTTAAATAGAACTTCCCGACCAGAAAGTGCCTGGCTTGTCCTAAGGGCACCATGTGCCAGCTTTGCTGAACCCTCTCCAAGGCCACCGGTTGGCCTTTATTCATGCCAGTGACAGCTCCACACTTGAATGCTCACTCCTGCCATTCTTCCCCTCTGTCTCGGAGGCAGGGACTTGTCTCCAAAGAAGACATAAAAAAGACAACCGCCATCAGAGTTCACAGCTAGAATGCCCCATGTCATCGCCTGACCTTCACCGAGGTTCACCAGGTCCCAGAAGGTGGCAACGGTGCTGTGCCCTGATGAGGGCGATTCTCAGTGGAACCATCTAGAGGCTCAGGACACCGAGGTGTCAGTTCCACTGCAGAGAGTATGATTTAGTGCGGCCTGGGCATCTGGATTTTTTTTCTTTTTAATTCTCTACGTGATTCTAAATGGACCAGATGGGAGCCAAGCCAGAGATGCGGCAGCCAACTACCTACCTAGCAAAGCCTCCGGCAGCTCCACACCTGTGCAATTTGTGCAATTCTCCTGTATACACAAGCTGCACGCACGCACACACAGACACATGCATGTGTACACACGTGAATGCACATACATGCACATAAACACAAGCACACATACACATGGTGCGGCGCACACACACCCTCTACAGGCTTATTTCTCTCTGATTATAATCTGGGACTTGCTCCTGATTTAAGACGCATTTAAATGGAGGACAATTGGGGCCGGAGCGATAGCCCAGCGGGTAGGGCGTTTGCTTTGCACGGCGGCCTATGCCGCCAGGTTTGATCCCGGCATCCCATATGGTCCCCGAGCACCGCCAGGAGTGATTCCTGAGTGCAGAGCCAGGGGTAACCCTGAGCATTGCGGGTGTGACCCAAAAAGCCAAAAAAAAAAATAAATAAATAAATGGAGGGACAACTGGATACTTGGAGATTTTTTTTTTAAGGCCTATCAATGATCCTTTTGTTGGGGGACTGTTGGTTTTCTTGAGCCACACCCACTGTTCTCAAGGCTTCCTCCCTGGCTGTATTCAGGGATCACTCCTGACAGAGCTCAGGGAACCCACTGGGGGCCGGGGGTAGAACAGGGATTCGTCATTGTATGGTTGCTCCGGCCCAAGGTTCGAAGTTAGAGCAAGAGCCCCCCCATCCCATCCTGAACGAGAAGCCCCATGTCATAGAAAAGTCGGTGTCTAACACAGGAGCTTGAGAGCCTCCAGGTTCTGTGGCTGATAGCAAAGCTAGAGTTCAAAGGTGGGGAACGGCTGGGGTTGCGGCTTTTTTTTTTTTTTGCTTTTTTTTTTTTTGGGTCACACCCGGCAATGCTCAGGGGTTTCTCCTGACTCTGCACTCAGGAATTACTCCTGGCGGTGCTCGGGGACTATATGGGATGCTGGGGATCGAACCCAGGCCGGCACAGGCCGGCCACATGCAAGCAAACCAGCTGGGCTATCGCTCCGGCCCCTGGGGTTGCATCTTCTTATATACACCCTCAGAGCTGAGTTTCCCCATCACTGAAAGAGCTTCAACACATCAGTGTCGCAGGGAGAGCTGCAGAAGCTCGCAGGGGCTTGACTCTACCTGCTCGCTCTGGGTCTCCTGGTAGAGATGAGACGCTCAGCAGCTCTTGCCTCTCCAGACCCAGTGCCCTGGCCCCCGCATGCGTTTTTCTCTAACCTGCAGACCTTCCTACCTGGTTTGTTCAAGTGGTAGCTGCTGGGAGAGCAGAGACACGAGGATGGGCCAGGAAGATTCAAGGGCTGGAGCAAACACCTTGCCTGGGCTTTGAGGGGGTGGGGGCTTTAAGTTCTGAACACCGCTGGGTGTGAGCCCTTTTCCCACGACAGAGATTCCAGTCCAGTGGCCTCCCCTTTGTCCTCCTAGGGAAACCTCACACATGGCCAGGCCTTACTTAGGGTCTGGGCACTCTGTAGTAAGTCTGTGATTCTTCCAGGAAATTAGGCCAACACCAAAACCTGTCACCACCGGTGCTGCTAATCCAGCTGTGTTCTTGGCTTCAGAGCCAGAGGAGAGCTGAGCCCAGGACTCTAGGTAGCCCCATACCTGTAACATTCTCATGCACAGAATCCAGTAGTCAAAGGTATGAGTGACAATGTTCACTAAGTCAATGCCAGTTACTTCCTTAACTGTGTCCCAAAGTTTTTGCAGGAACACCCATCAGACACTGCAAAGTCATTTGATTCCTACCCCGCTGCCCCCCCCAGCCCACCATTAAAACCTAGAGGTTTCTTCTTTACTGTGATGATTAAATCAATTCATTGTGGTTTTGTGCTAGAGATGACATTGGTCTGGCTATTCTAACAGTATCCGGGAGCTCATTTTCTTTGTATTTGCTCAATAATGGCTTAATTCTTGATGTTTTATGCCCCCTGAAAAGCCGAACAACTATTTTTACCATCCAGAGTCAGGAGGACAAAAAGCCATCTAGACATTTTATCATTTTTTAATAGCCTATGATGGAACCCAAACTATTTCAGAGAAACGGGGATGAAATAGCAGGGCTCACCATGTACCAGGCATGTACCAGGCAGTTCTTCTGAAAATGCCATCACAACGGAATTCTCCTTTTCTTCTTGAAGTTGGTACATAGTACTGTTCCTTTCCTCCTTGTCAAATACTGTTTTAAATTTTGGTCTGGACACTGTTTCTGAAGTCCCAGAGCCAGCTACAAGCCCATCATTAACTCGACATGCATCCTTGTCCACTAGCCCTTAGCAACTGCAATGGGCCAATGGATACAGGGCTCATTGTAGCAAGTCTGTGGTTATTTACCAATTTTACCTTTTTTTTTTTTTTTGCTTTTTTTAGGTTTTTGGGCTTACACTCAGCCATGCTCAGGCAGAAGTGGTGGCTGGGGTTAAACCCTGCCCAAAAAAAACACACAATGAGCAGAGATGCACAAAGTTATGCCGAATTCCACCTGCTTCCTTTCTGGACCATTTTACCACCCCTCCCCCCCCACACACACACATACACAAAACTCTTCCAAGAGTAAATTTTGGAAGAGGGTCAAGGCCCAAATTCTTCCTAGAGTAATGTGGGGGTAGAGGGGCAGGGGACAGGGTTGGGCTACACCCAGCTGTGCTCAGCAATTACTTCTGACTTTATGCTCAGGGGTCATTCCTGGCAGAGCTCGCGGATCTTATGGGGGTGTGGTGGGGGGGTCAAACCAGGCTCAGACACATGCAAGGCAAGTACTTTACCCTGCCATTGCTCCTGGCCCCCTAGAGGACAATTTTTAATTTAAGAGTTGTTCCTCCCCCCTCCAATATAAAACTTCAGCCCTCGAGGGTAAGATTAACAGTTATAGTACATAATACAACACCTCCCAATGTGTGCCATTGGTGTTTGAATGACATAGAATCTTATACTCTGCATTACACAGTAGCTTCCTTGTTTATTCCCTCCACATCCCTAAACTGGTTTCTCCTGAGATTGTTTCATGGATACTCTAGTTATTTGGTATTAGCTGTTTAATCTGTCTTACCGTCTGAGTAAACCATTCTTTCCCCAACCATTGAACCAGATCCCCTGCCAGTGCATTCTCAAGCCATTCCAATTTCCTGACCAGCTTTTATTTCCATGCCACAGTCCCCTAAAGCCGTGTGATTCGCATACACATGGCCAGATTCCTGCCCCATTCTGGTTTCTCAGTCTAAGGCACGTTCCCAGCCTTCCTTCCCACCTGCCTTGTTCCTGTGTCGAGTGCAAAACAAACACCTGCATGCAACACCCTGCATTTGGGCACTTGAGAAAGATGCATAAAATATAGGGCACAAATTCCTTGTGCAAAGGTGTTCTACACCCAGAGCCACCCGAGGCAGGGGGAAAGAGCTGGAAAGAGAGAGAAGCTGAGGTACAGAGGGTGTTTTCTCTGTTGGGAATCAGAATGCTTGCATTCTAAGTGCTGGGGGAAGCAGGGTATGGATTTCACATTACCAAGAAGTCCTGTGCTCTGAAAAACAGGACAAACAACAACAATGGCATCAATGTCACTTGGCAGCAGGACCACCAAGGCATCTGCACCTGTGGGCACGGCAGCCCCCATTTCTTCTGGAAACCTGGGCCTCCTGATAGCACAGTGTTCTTCCGGGGAGGAACAGAAACCCTCCCAAGCCAGAAATGACCCTCCACACCCCCACAGTGGTCATGTCTGCCTCCCTTTTAAGAGAGCAATGGTGACATTGCTCTAGTCAAACAGGTCAAGAGGGTGTGATTCCCCTGGAGGTGTCAGGGTCCACCTTTGCTTTGTCTGCTATTTCCATCCCCTGGCATGGAACATGCCAACAGGACAACATGAGTCCTCTTAGGACCTGGTGTACCCCCACCCCTGCCGGTGTTCCACAGAGCACTGAGAGCTATACCTCATCCTTTGCACCCCACCATGTAGAGGGGGACCCTGTTGGTCTAATGTCACTGGAATTGAGTCCCCACCCTGAGTTCCCTAAGCACTTCTTGGGAATCCACCCCACCCCCAAAAGAATATTAGCCACCCATTACTCAAGGATATCTTACCATTGCGTCCACTGGAGGGTGCTTCGGAGTGTTAGGAGGGGTCCTGGGAAGGAGGAGGTTTGGGCCAGACCTGAAGTAAGAGCCTGGGTCTGGAAATGGCTCAGCAGCCGACTCTCACAATTAAAGGGCGGGACTAACACGGAGCTCAGCACCGTTCCTGTGAAATGGGGCACTGCATGCTGACAGACGGGGCTGCTTCCCAGCCTCTCCCCTGAAGCAGTCGAGCCCATCCTCAAAAGCTCAAAGCAGAGCACCGACCGAAAAGGAAGAATGGGTCTACAGCACCCGCACATCTGTGAACTCGCATTCCAGCTGATCATTAAATAGCTGTGTGGCCTTGAGAAAGTCACTCTACCTCTCTGAGCCCAATTATTCTATAAACAAAAGAGATAGGCCTGAGATGAGCCTCTGACACCCCCCCATCTTGCCTATTTAAAATTTGCTTTGTCATCATCGTATGCCCAGTGCCCATTCAGAAATTCTACCCTCGTTCAAGTCATATTCAAGTCTGCATCTCAAACCAGAGCACAAGTGGCCAAGAGCAAAGCTGAAAGGGTGTGACTGTCTCTTTCCCACCAGTAAGGCTGACCAGAGGCTGATAGACATTCGATGTCCTCCACCCGTCCGAGTTACTGACCTTATAAGTTTTCACTCAAGGGTTGGACAATATATTGTTAGGGCTTTTCAGAGGTCAAAGCAGCTTCTTTTTATATAAAAATAAAGTCCTATTAAACAGTACTGCCTCACAAAAAAACATATGAAAAAATGCTCATCATCACTAGTCATCAGAGAGATGCAAATCAAAGCAACAATGAGATACCACTTTACACCACAGAGACTGGCACATATTCAAAAGAGCAAGAACAACAAGTGCTGGCGTGGATGTGGGGAAAAGGGGACACTCATCCATTGTTGGTGGGAATGCCGGCTGGTACAGCCTTTTTTGGAAAAACAATATGGACTTTCCTCCAAAGACTAGAAATTGAACTCCCATTTGACCCAGCCATGCCACTCCTGGGAATCTACTCTGGGAAACCAAAAATACACAGCGGAAACACCATCCCTACTTTTATGTTCATAGCAGCATTATTCACAATAGCCAGTATCTGGAAGCAACCAGAGTGCCCGAAAATCGATGACTGGATAAAGAAGCTTTGGTACATCTACACAATGGAATACTATGCAGCTGTTAGGAAAAATGAAGTTATAAAATTTGCCTATAAATGGATGGACATGGAGAAGATTATGTTGAGCGAAATGTTAGATTATGTTAGCCAGAAGGAGAGAGACAGATACAGAATGACTGCATTTATCTGCATAACATAAATATATATGTACATATTATGACACCAATATCCAAGGTCAAGTGAAACATATATCGGGAGGTCTTGTCGAAGGTGGAAATTATCACAAACGTGTGGGAGTCAGAGGCTAGGTAAGACAGAAAAATGGAACAATGTGCTAACAATTGTCGAGGGTACTAATGCCAACCTAGAACTGAGCATTAAATAGAGGCAAAAAAGATACACATGACAACCCTTTAATGTATGTTCTGTAATCCATAGTCTGGAGGGAAAGGAAAAGAGAAAGAGAGAGAAACGGAAAGAGATAAAGAACCTGCCATGGAGGAAGGCTGGGGGAGAGGGGAGGGAACCGGGGACGTTGGTGGTGGGAGATGGGCACTGGTGGCGGGATGGGTGCTGGAACACTGTATGACCAAAACCCAAATATGAACTTTTTAATTGTATATCTTTGTAATTATAAAAATAAAAAAAATTTTAAAAAAGAATAAAAAATCAAGCTATATGAAAAAAAAAAACCAGTACTGCCTCAAAGAAAGTACTCATGGTGGCTGGAGCTATAGTACATCAAGTAAAACAACACCTCGCCCTGTGTTCCTTATGGTCCCAGGAGGGCAACAAGGTGTAGCCCCCAAAACAAAAAGATAAGAGCTCAGGAACAGAACCATTGTTATACATAGACACCACCTGATTTTCTCAGAACTTCTCGGTGTGTAGGAGGCCAGGCGTGTGTGCATGTGCATGTGTGTGTGTATGTGTGTGTGTGTGTGTGTGTGTGTGTGTGTGTTTTCAATGGGGAGGTATGGCAAAGCCTACTGAAACTTCAGTTTTTCATTATGATGTAAGCCCCGAGCAGGAGCAATGCAGTGGACTGTCCACAGTTCCTTCTCTTTGCCTCACTTCATGCGCCACCCAAGAGGAACTGCTTCTATCTACCTGATAATTCTTGGCTTCAAATTTTTCAGGCTTTCGATGCAAGGCTGGGTGACCCCTTACACACACATCTAGCTTGTCTCTCTCTATGTATCTCTGCCTGCTTTATTCCACTCTGAAGAAGTTTGTGTTTTCTCTCAAACTTGGATCCCTCCTTCCTCCTCCTCCTCCCATGTCTTTCTAAGAAAGTTCTGTTCAATAAAAATTCTTGCTTGAAAAAAAAAAAATCCTTTGTCAACTCACCTTGCAATGACCATGACTGTGGGGAAACGCCGCGGAGCCCCCGCACAAAATCCAGGAGCAGAGTCAGGGATCCCCTTCTGCCCCAGGGATCAGCGGCCTGCAGATGGAGAAAGACGCAGGAATCCCAAGAGGTTTTAAATGCTTTACTTATCACAGGTTCAAGCATACACATACAAATAAGCAGTAGGAAAAATCCTGTGCTTAGGATTCCCAGCTAGGATCCCGCCACGTGTACGCCAAGATGGTGGCCACCACGTGTTAAGGCCCTGTAGAGAGGAGACAAAGACAAGGCGCCAGCGACCCAAGAAAAGTGCAAGCCCCAAAAAGAGCAAGCCCAAAAAAGAGAGAGCACAAGAGAGGAAGCAGGCTAGTTTTATCCCCTGCAACTCAGACCTCCCACTTTTATGGGAAGTCAGCAGGGTCAAATGCCCTCAGGTAATTTCTCCACAGGACCTCACCTAGGTCCTTTTAGATGCTAATGTTGTGAGCCAAGATCTGCCTAGAAAATGCCTTTACAGGGTAGAGAAGGGGGTTTCTGAGATGGCATGCCTCTGTACCAAAGACTATATACCAATGCCAGTAAAATATTTCTCCAAGCCTTCACAAGAGTCTCGTCTTTACTTCCATGGTAGTTTTGTATTTTAGTTGCTTTTGAGTTATCAGGGAGCCATGCTTGCTTGCTTGGAGGCAAACAGCATTTCTCTCTGGTCTAATTACTTAGAGATCCAATGTGGCCAGGCAAATGTGCTGGTAAGATCTAGCTAGTCCCACGATGATTGTGGTAGCACAAGAGAATATTTATACCAGCCAGTACAGAATACATGCTCAGATAAACTGCCACATTTAAACTACCCTCCTATCTACCAAGTGACCTGCAGGAGGCAACCCAGGGCAGATGCAGAGGCTCTGGGCAGCTGCAGTGCAACACATGACCATGGCTGAAGGATCTGGAGAAGCAGAAGAGGGCCAGAGAAGCAGAGCTCTCGTCTTTCTGAGTGCAGTTGACTCATTCACCTGTGGACATATTTCCCACACACTGATTGCAGTCCCAGAAGACGTGCAGAGGCTTCGTGACAGGGCAGCATCACGGACAAAGAAAACAAGGCTGAGGAAGTCTCATGATCTGTACATGGTTATTTATTCCCATCCCTGTGCTCTGCCAGTGGCATCAGGTAGGCCCAGGTAATGCAGGCATTCAGAGAGCCAGAAGTAGCATTACAGCATCACACCCTTATATTGAGCCACCCGGGACAGGGTGAGAATCACCAAGATGGCCGCCACAGCACCTGAAGAGCAGAATGATTTCAGTGTTCAAATCCCAGGCTTTTTGTCGACTTTAAAAGCAGAAGAGGGCTTGCCAAGGACCAGGAGGACTCCCCCACTGGGCTTAGCAATACACAAGCTGCTTTTTCAATCCACCTATTTCAATGCAGCTGTTTAAGTCCAATATTTATCTCCCACTGTGCCTTGAGGAACATCCCATCCCTTCCCTTCTCTGAGCCAATTCTACATTCACCATCTACGTGGTCAGTTGAGCACAGCAAAACCTGGGATTGCTCCTCTCTCACTCCTGTTTCTTTCACTTTCTCTTTCTCTCTCATCTTCTCTGTTTCTCTCTCTGTATCTCTGTCTCTTTCTGGATTCACACCTCTCCCTTCAGGATCAGGTAGGGCAGTGCACCCCAATGCTGGAAGCACTACAGGGGCAGACAGGGGTAGATACAGGCAGGGCTCAGATGCCCAAGAAAGCTCAGGTATTGACAGGTACTGAGCACAGGAGTCTCACCCACTCACACAAGTCCTTGGCCGGAGACTAGGAAAGTGGGAACAGGACAACATGAGCTGCTGAGGTACAGGCGGCAGGTTCAGCAATAGGTGCAGAGTACAGGGATCTCACTCAGGTGCATGTGGCTGTGGTCAGAGACTAGGAAAGTGTACACGGGGGAAGAGAGCAGCAGCACAGGGACAGGACCTGGCCATCGTGCACGGGAAGCCAGCAGCCTGTGAGGGACAGGATAAGGAAGTCCTTCATGGACGAGCAGCATCAGGGGCAGGACTGGTGACTTTGTTGATGGGTCAAAGAGAGGCCTGGACATCTGGGGAGGGACCTGGAACCATCTGCCTTTTATATACAATAAACTAACTTTCAATCCTAAAATTAAAAAACTAAGTTCCAAAAGGAGGGTCAGTCCCTGCAGAGCTCTGTGCAGGGCAGTCAGGCGCAATGCACTCTGCAGCCCCCAGCTTCCTTGGCTCTTATGATACACTAGTGGAGGACGTCCAGCCCGGCCCTCATTGCTGGCGTATCTATCAAGCTGGCAAGAAGACAGGCGCCCCACCTGATGGCGCCCCGCCAACCTGCCCCCCGCTGCAGGCCAGGCCCGTCAGCTCTGCTTGGGCACCTCTCCAAGCAGTGCTGCTCGGGTGGCAGCTCCCATTTGCAGAGACAAGAGATGTGCCATTGTTTCCATTTCTAGCTTCAAACACTCAGCTACGGTAGTAGCCAGAGCTGTCACGGAGTCCCTTCCACTCACTCTCTTGCTTGGGGCAAGTGAATACATCCTGAGCAAAGGTGGGAACTGTCAGTGGAAAGGTCCAGCAATCTGCAGGGCCAGGAGGGAGAAGAGGAAAACGCAGTCGAATCCACTTTGCCTCGATGGGCTGACACTTCCCCACACTGGAAAACGATCCTTTTTTTTTATTCCCTTCTTCAGTTTGAAAATTAGAAGAGTTGCCCTCCCCACCCCCTCCACCCCCACCACCAGTGATTCTTCCCAGCAAACCAGACCCCACCTGTTGAGGGCTGGCTGGAGGATGCGTGTGAGACTTAAATGTAGTGTCTGTAGTGACAGGTATTGGCCATTCACTCCCTGTGGATTAGGGAGACAGTGGGAGCTGGTACCCTGAGAGTCAAATTCTGGCAAAGATCATGCTAGGCTTGACTGCCTGTCCCTGTCCCTCTCATGTTGCCCCCTGGTGTAAAATCTATTTCTGTATCTTTTCTTCCTGATCCATTAACCATGCCCCGCTAGGTGGGGGGTCCCTGTGGCCACTGGGAGGTGCTGAGCAAACGCTGAGGCACTCCACCTGCTTCACATCCCACCACCCACCCCAGCCCCGCTTCTTTCTCCTAAAGTCACTGGTAGCTCATCTGACAAACTTTCTTTCCAGCCTCATGCTGGGAGCCTGTGAAGAGACCAAGTTGGGAAGCAAGGCAGCGTGGGCTCCGCCCCTCCAAGCTGCTCTTTTTCTCCAGACAGAACAGAACCGAAGGTACCTCCCTCCAGAGCAGGCTCAGGGTCCCGTTCAGACTGTCCACCCTGCCTGTCTGGGTCAATTTAGTTGGAATGATGAGAGAGGAAGTCAGGCAGAACCAGGACGTGCTGGCCGGTGGTACTCTAAGGACAGTGCCCCCAAAGCTGCTTGTCTTCAGTGCTCCTATGACAGTGCTCCCTCAACACCCTATCCACCATGGAGGCTCTCCCAAGGGAAAACAGGTCCAGGATAATGCCTGTACATCTTGGGTGCTGCTTTGGCACCCCTTTAACCAATGTCCAATTATTCTGATTTGTCCTCAGACACCCACGCAGTCTGTATGGACAAGTTCCCCCAGGAGCCGGCAATGGCTGTGCCAGGATCTCTGTCCCCAGCTACTGGTGTATGTGTGCTGGAGCCAGGACCCCTCCGGCTGAGCCCACAGCCCTGTACAGCCCACCCCTCATCTGATGATTCCTGGAGTCTCATCAAACCTCTTGGAGAACTGCCCCTTTTCCATTTGTGTCTCTTCTCACAGCCCCATCCCCACACCAGGACTAGCACGGTCCTCCTTAGTTCACTGAGTCTGAAAACCTCTTCGCCCAGGAGTTCTCCTCCATGACACCCAAACCAAGCCCTAAGCCCCACCCCTCATCCCCCACCTCCTCTTTCTCCTGTTCCTCTTCCTTCACTATTGCCCTCTCTGTCACTACTGAATTGACCAGCTCCTGAACTTCCCAACTAGTTATCATCTATCAGCTGTTGGTGACCTTCCCAGAGGTATTTGCATTTCAAGAGAGACCCTGAGAAGCCAGTGGCTTCCAAGTGACAAAAGAATGAATCTCTAATGGTGGAAAGTCAAGCATTGGACTCATGCTGGCCAGAAGCAGGACTTGGGAGAACAAGAGCACGCTCTACACTTAACTTTGAAGTCACTTCTTCCTCTGGTACTTTATTATTTTTACCCGATGGGGCTACAGAGAAAGCCAAAGTGCTGTGGGGTCGGGGGATGAGGTGAGTAAGCAGCCAAGAATAGAGAAGCTCACATTCGTATTCCAGTGGGGGCAAACACTGCTAAAGTGTCAGAGTAGGCGAGGGGTCGAGACTGAGACCCATGAGAAATGAGGGATTTGCTTTAGTCTGAATCCACCGCTGGCAATGGCATCGCTCACTGCCCTGCTTCCCATGCATCCCTGCACCTCTGTGATCTTCAAGTCAAGGTAGGGACAGGCAGAATCTGGCCCCTTCTTCAGCTCAACATCAGTTCAACGTACGTGCTGTGCTCCAAATAAGCAAAGAGAAGGAAAGGATTGGGAAGGTTCGCAGCACAACGGATACAAACCAGTAAGAATCTCCAAACCTATCTTCTCGTTTCTCTTGAGAAAGGACAGCCTCCTCCTCTGGACACATCTCCTCACGTCAAAACATCAACGCTACGGGGTTCCTGGGTAGGAAATCGTTTCCTGAGTAGAATTTTACTGTCCAGAAAGAACAGATGTTTTTAAGTCCACCAAAAACTATAAAGAATAAAACCAAATAAAAAAAAGGTGGGGGGGTTCTTTTCCTGCTTGGTGGCATTGGCAGCAATGGTGGGTGAAAGAAAGATTCTTGTCTCTCAACGATAAGAGTCCCAGACCATCAGCTTCCCCATGTTGAGTAAGAATACCAAAACTCAAGACCAGATCACCTTGAATCTTCAGCCCCATCAAGGGCACACACTCTTACACACTCTTACACGTATGTAAACAGTCAGAGAAATACAAACTCCAGCTGGAACGTGACCCCAATTTTTGTTCTCTTATGGCATGACACAAAGGAGAGAAATTCAGGGTTTTGTAGGGGGTACAAGTGACTTTAATCGCTGATCCATTATTAACCAACTTCTAACCTTCCTGGGGAAAAGTCTGTCTGCAGACCAGACCTGTGACTGGTCAGACACTCACCCAACCTCCCCTCCCCACACCCCACTCCCCACTTTTCCTACTCACCTAAAGGGTTCCCGGTACAGCTCTTTGAGAATTCACCCAGACTTGGGCTACCTGGAACCCCCTAGAGTTTCATGCTCCCTTCCCATGACTATTAGCATTTCTCCCAGTGGCAGAGTTCTATTGGTCCTTGCCCAGGGTCTTGCTAGACAAGGAGCAATGCCAACTCCCTTGTCCCTGCTCCCATTGTACTGCTCCCTAATAGGAAAAGTTTCAGCTGAGGGCTGGCGGCATTTAGTCCTCTAGAAGCTTCAGTCCTGGGGTGAGGAGCCAGAGATATTAACACCCATCTTAGCCCCTTTGGACACCCAAGTGGGAGTGGTGCATTTAGGGGGACAGCAAACTCAGGGAGTCCTACTTAATTAGGCTCCAGAGAGAAGATCCAAGACTTAGATAAGGATTGGGAAGGAACTGACGACTCTCCAGGCTGCTTCTAGCAGGCATTACAGACCCCACCACCATCCCCACTAGCAGACCCTCTGTGGTGAGGGCTGTGGCTTCTATGAACCAGGGCTCTTGGGGAGATGCGATGTTCTCTTGCCCCAGGGACGAGCAAACTAAGGGAGCCACAACCTTGTTCTGAAATCAAAATGTGTGCAGTTAGCAGAAAAGCTGCACTGGGATCTCTGCTTCTTTGCTTTCTTTGTATTTACGGCTCCTAGACAATTTTGGTTGAGCAAACCAGTTGATAAAATCCTTGAATCCATGACGTCCAAATGACTCTCTTCCCTCACCCCATACCATCGAGAGACCATTTTCCTGGGTATACATACCTAGGTTCAATGCCCCTCACCACCCCGCCTGCCCCAAACACAGAGTTTCTGCATCTTGCATGAAGTCAACTTCTATTTAGCCCATTTTTCCTCTCTGAATTTTTTGCTTGCTCCATTCTCCTATGTTAGCATTGACAGAAAGCTAGTTGCAGACCTCAGTCATTGATCCTATTGGACACTCAATCGCCCTATATTTCTCATGGAAAGTGTGTCTTACACCATCTTCTCTTCTACCTTCTGGTAAATTTTCTTACACCAGTCCTTCTCTGGATGCTTCTCTATCCCATCCTATCCTTCATATACCCCTTAGAGATACATGTTCTGGAAAATCTGTCCTGCTCAGCTTTCCATTCTCATGACTCTCTCAAACCGCCTATAAGACAATTCTGTTTCCTCTTCCAATCCACTATCAATTTAGTCCTGCCCTGTTGGTTGTTAGTTTTGTAGGGTCTGGGTTCTTTTTTTTTATTCATTTCCAATTTCATGGCGACCATCAAGGTCTCTTGTTGAATCAGCAGTTGAACTTCAGCCGTATATATTTCGATCTCCTATTCTGCTGAATGTTACCAACATGACCCGGCTATAGATTTCTTTTAATTGCAAATCACTACCCAATCACTACCCATTACCTTCTTTTTAAAAACAAAAATGTTCCCCTGCATGTTTTGTGGAGAATTGTGGATTCACATGCAATTTGAGGTATCGGGGAAAATCATGTGAATGGGAATCCACTCAGGGGGATGAGAATGGGCTGGGATAAGCACCAGGCTTCCTTCAGCCAGTCAGTCAGTGGGGACGACGGATGTGTGCATGTTGCTCCTGGCTTGTGTGGACCTCTTGGGAGCCCAGCTCTGTACCAGGAATCCCTGCCCCATCCTTATCCTAAAGTCAAATGTAGACTCATGGGCCTCTCACATCTAGTCTGAAACTCTCAACCACTTGTCCTGTCCAGTGTTCCAGGCTCCCTTCTGCTCCCGTGGCCATTTCCAAGTTGAGAGCTTAGGTTCTGTCAACATTTTCAGAGGGGCCTGATATGCCTTCAGGACTTTGTCTATCTCAATCTGTTCTTAATTTTCCTCTCCTCTGGGGATTCCTTCCAATTCTAATATGCCAACAGCTTTTCCCCCAACACCCCCGCTTGCTCTTGTTCTTGCACTGCACTGCATAGATTTTTCAACGTATAGAAGTCCTGCTGCTTCTGGGGTTGGGGGATGAAAGGGGGTTGGGACGTCCATTGAGCTTCACCCGAATCCACATGAACCATGTTCTCAAATAATTAGTGGGTGAATTAATGGATTCTGATTCCTTCCATTCCCACTCCAGCCCGGCTGCCAAGTTTTATTCTCAAATTTTCTTCATTTGAAATTTGTAAATTCATGGCAATCGAGATGATTTCAACATGCTCCATCCTCATTTTGAATGGATTCATAAATTGGCATCAGAGATAAATTAGATGCCCCTTGCCGGCCCCATGTCAGACTGCGGCATGTTTTTCCTTGCCCCCTCCCCCACAACTGGATTGAGAAATTGGAAAAATTATAAGCCCTATAGTGTTTTTAAATGGCAAGACAACTCTGAGTCTCTACCCATTTTGTGCGCAGCCCTTGTTCTCAGCTATAACTCTAAAACCCTTCTGAAGACTTAGGGAACTTTGGATTCCGGACAAGGTGGGTGTGAACTTTGACATCATACAGACAAGATGAAAGCCGGTGTCTCCTCCATTGTCCTTGAAGTACACAGGAAACTCAATGGTGCAGTTTCTGTTCTCGGGTCCTAGAAGAGCCAGGCTATTAGTTTCTGTTCTGCAATTCACACCAGCTATGTAACAGTTTCCAACAGATCCAGAAGGGGTCCCGCGCCAGGGTGGTACAGAAATCTCCCTCCATTATGGCTTGTGGCCAAGGACAAAGCATCACACGTAGCCTAGAGAATTATGAGGTCTCGAAGTCTAAGATCAAGACACTCTGGCTCCCTTGGAAAACCCAATCAACCCTTTCTCCTCAGTCCTGTTGCCTCTTTCCCTCCACTCACCAAGGTCTTGCCCCATCCTCTAGGTCTAAGTTCCATTTCCACAAAACCCTTCCTAAAAGCGGGGGGTATTTACTGTTGCTCTTTCTTTAAACTCTCACTGAATTATAGATCACATCATTCACTTTAAGCCCTTGTCTTAAGAGTGTTGGCCGACTACCGGCACCCAACACTGAACCCAGCAACTGTGATCATGCAAAACATACAGTCGCCACATTGTCCAGGCCACCAAGCCAACATTTATTTGGCCTCTGTTGAAAGTGAAGCTTGCTCATTGGGAAAAAAAAGACATGAAAATCCAGTCTTCCACTCTTCAGTGCTTCTGAGTGCCTGCCTACCCATTCAGACCCCATCACAGCAAGAGTTCCACTAGAACTTGCCTAGGGAAAAATGGCAGCCAGTGGTTTGGAATAAATAAGCCAACAGCAATCACGAGAAAATTTGGGGGACAGTCAAGATAAGGTTGAGTTAGGGTTTCAGCCCTGTAAGTGACATAGGTTGCACACTCTTAGTACTGGATTCTAAGACCTGGTGAGCAGGCTCACATTTTCCCCAAAGCTCTTCAAAGTGTTCCAAATAACTATCTCTGAGCTTCAAGGCCCAAGAATAAAAGGCAGAGGCAAGCAAAAGGCACCCACCACACTGTCACAGCTCCTCCCACTTGTGTGCATGCACGGGTGTTTAGCCATGGTCTGGCAATAGGGTGAGAATGAGGCTTTGGGTGGGGTGTTTCGCCCAACTCTGAGTTCCAAAAGTGTGGTGTGGTTAGGCCTTTATCTTATTTCTTTCTCAAAGCCCAGCTCAGCTCTGTCCACACAGAAGGTGCCTCTTACAGAGACAAGTTCACTGAATGAACGAACATATGAACAAATTCATCTTTGTCCTGAGTCCTTCCTCTCTCTCTGGGACCCTCTGCCTTCCCCTCATTTCAGGGAAAAAGGAGGAAGTAGTTTAAAGAGAAGAAGAAAACTTTCTGACAACCTTAGAAATCAATCCACAGCCCAGTATGAAGTTCTCATCACCAGTTATGCATAGCTTCCTTAGATCTCTAATCTTGGGAGATTTAGTTCTTATCTATGGTCCATCATACCTCAACTACAAATACAAGTTGTGTGTGTGTGTGTGAAGTGGTGGGGGTGGTAACAGAGGACAATGAAGAGCACTGCCTAGAGGACCAAGTGATAGTCCAGTGGATAAGGCCTTTCACCTGGTCTACCCAGGTTCAACCCCTCTTACCCCATCTGACCCTAAACACAGCCAGGAGTGATCCCTTAGCATAGAGCTAGGAGTAAGCCCTGAGCAATGTTAGGTGTGACCCCCAAAACAAAACAGAACAAAGAATGCTGCCTGATTTCTTTAATCCTAAAACCAAAAATGCTGCCTGAGAGAGAGAGAGAGAGAGAGAGAGAGAGAGAGAGACTCTACCATCCCACAACACAGACTAATCCCAGGCCTTATGTAACTCTGGGAAGCTACAGCCAGCACCTAACAAAAGACGCTATGGGTCATCACTTTGCTTCCAACAAGAAGAAATGTAGAAGGAGAAACATTGTCAGGGGCTAAAGGAGAAGGTGGAGGGCGTCCACACCCCATACTCTGTTTCTGTCTGCCTCTGGACCTCCCTGACAGGCCACAGAGCCTCGCCCCTATGCATCTCCCACCTCTCTACCCTGGCAACCATGACAGAGGGGTAAAAGAACCTATGGGTTGCATGAGTTGGATAGGGAAGACACTTAGTCAACAGGCAGGAAGTTTAGCCTAGACTCGTGGGCACTTCCCTGGTTCACTGTTTGAGGAGCTGCCAAGAGCAGAACCTACTTCAGGAGCAAGAAATCATGTTAGAAGAAAGAATTTCCTGGCGGCCCTCCTCCAGCATCTTTCCCTCTGGCCTGTCCACCTCTGGACCTGTCAGCAGCCTGTGCCTGTCCCCCACATGCTTGTGAACACTCATATGCATTTGGTGAATGATCCTCTCCCAAGGCACAGCGATACCTTCTCATTCCCCAGCCCCTGGCACAGTCCTCGCCAGAAGTGTCATGCGATTTTGTTCCCTTGAAGGACTCCCCCCAATCCCATCCTGCAGAGGTACTTGACTTCTGGTTAGATCAGAAAATGTGGAAAGTCCTACACTGGGAGAAGAAGGATAAAGAAGTTTGAAACAAAGTCCATCTTCGGGTCCAGGGAGCCAAAATATAGTCTTGCCATGTGACATGACCCCTTAAAATGTCTTGATAGGCAAAGAGCATGACTCTTGAAACTCTAGAGAACACCCACCAGTGCATTTTCAGTTATCCTAAAGCCAACCAAAGCCCTGACTTGGAAATGGATGTCTAAAGAAAGAACTCAAGGTGTAAACCGTGTTCCTCCTGCAGCACCCCCTTCCCCCTCCCCCGTTCCCAGCCCCCTGCCTCTCCAGGTGCCAGCATGCCTCAGGAAGTAGAAGAGAGTACACACAACATGCAAGAGTCTGCTGGCGGGGGGACCAGACAGGGCCTTGAATCTCCAGGAGTTGGCGAGCAGAGTTGCTACCTACTATTCACCCCAAAACCACCAGCTCCAGCTATAACCACCATGAACGGGGAGGTGGCTTCATGAACTTCCATGAACAGCAAGTCTTCCCTTAATCTATGGCTTGAAGAAACAGCCATTGGGGAGAGAGGTCTCTGGGGAGTGGAGGTTTTGGCCAGTAGCCAACAATCCCATCTGTAAACTTTGATTAAAGAACTAAGGCAACGAGGCCCACAGACTCCCCTACCCCGCACCCTCATAAATGTCTAACAACCCAGAGACTACAGAACCCTAAAACTGCCAGGTCTCTACAGATCAGATGAGAGAGCTCCGGGCGCCTGATCAGACCAGAGAAACCCAGAGATTGCTGTAAGAGAAACCGACTGCCTGACTCAAACTCTGCCCATTGGGAGAGCGACCTTCAGAGTCACTCCTATCACCAGAAATGGGAAAAGCGACCTTCAGAACCACTCCCCCACCAGAAATGTGATTTTAAATAAAGAACCACAGCACCAAGGTGGCTGGGAAAGGTCAGGGGACCAGGAGCAAAGCTCTTCAAATTCTTCCAGTCAGTCAGGAGTAAGAAACCATGAATTTCATCTGGACTTTTGCTCTGTGAAAGTCCCTGCCCCCAGCAAATAAAATAAGATAAAACCCCTCCTGACTCCCTCAGACCTCTTTATCTCCCTCTCAGAACCAGCATCTTCATATAGTTTCCAACTTGCCCCAGTTTTGATTCCCTTGCACCAGACAAAAAAAAAAACACCCAGGGACGAGGTCCCATGCCAGGATCCTTCACACCAACCTCCCTCACCCCCCACCCCTCTCTCTCTCACACATACACACACACACACACACACACACACACACACACACCAGGCCTAGGCAATCAACATTATGTGAGAAGCATTCCCGGTTGCCCATTCACTCTGGAATTGGGGTGGTAGTGGGAAGGCCAGAACCCCTGTCCTCAGGGAGCTTACAATCTGATGGGCTGCCAGCTTACACTCTAATAATAGAAAAATAAGCCAGAGTGAGAGCACTAGCACATTCCAGACAAATAGATGGGAAAGGAAGAGTTTGAATACCACTAGGAGGTGGGGGGTGGGGGGATTCTCTGCCCAGATGTTGCTCATTCAACAAATGTTTACTAAGGGCCTCTTTAGCCTGCAGGGGAGTGGTGGAGGGCTGAGGGACAGTGAGGACTCTGCTACATTTAAGGGGTATAAAGAAAAATAAGACATGGCCCCCACCCTGGAGGAGACTGATAGTGCAGGCAGCGCTGAGGCTGAAGGACCTGGAACCATGTTGGTCACTAAGAAAGCAACAAGGAGCCATCTCTTGTCCTAGGGGTGCCCTGACAACATCTCCACTAGGTAATTCCCGAGTTGTGCCCTAAATCAGCTTGAGAGACATCAATCTAGTACAAAGACGGCGCAGGGGGTCCTCCCTCCTTGCCTCCCTGGGGACGCAGTGCTCAGCTGAGGGAGGTTCTAAAGATAAAGTGACGTAACTTCCAGGCAGAACCAGATGTCCAGGAGCATTGGGTCAGAGGCAGAGTAGAGAACGTGGGAAGAGGCTGGAGGGACCGGGGCATTTGCAGGGGTCCCCTCATCTCGGCTGCGTGCCTACCGGAAGCCAGGTGCTTTGCTAGAGGTGAAGAAATATTGATATCTATCAGTTGGTGTGTTCCTATAACCCCCCACAATGTTCACATACTATGACCCTCAATTGGATGAAGATCACGGAGACTCAGAGGTTAAGTAACTTACTCAAAGTCACGCAGCCCAGATCTGAGCCTGCATCAAAGGGTTACACTTTGGGGACCCACAATGACTAGGGTGGATGTTGAAGTGCCTTGAACACCCGCTAAGGAGTTTGGACTTTATCCTGAAGGCACGGGGAAGCCCTGTTTTTGTTGTTTGTTTGTTTTGTCTTTAAAGCTGAAAGCTGAGAGACATTTATTCTGGCCAACCTCCCCATGCCCTTGCTCCAGTTGGGCATGAAGGGGGAGGGGTCGGCAAATGGAGACATAGAGCAGGTTTGCTGGCGCCACAGTGAAACCCCCCACCCAGATGAGGTGGGATGAAGGTGGAGGTGGGCATCTGCAGGGAAGTGGGGTCAGCCACCAGAAGGTGCAGGAAAGCCCCAGGGAAGAAGGTAGAATCAGCTGAACGGGGCTGCTGCCAGGGCGGTGGGCAAGGGGAGCAAGCTGAGAAGCAGCAGAAAGGTGGCATCTGGCCTCCCAGGTCCAGCCAGGGTGTCCGGGAGGGAAGAAGCAGTGGACACAGACAATCATTTCAAGAATGTTGGTTGTAAAGAGAAAGGGGCCAGGAAGCCTTGGCGGAAAGAAGGCCTCAGAGCCCAGAGGCTTTGGAACTTTACAAATCCGCGAAAGAGCCAGGGCTGTGTTTTGAGCAATCTCAGGAAGAACTGATGACAAAGAGGAGAAGAGAACCTTTGAATAGGATCTGTGCCCCACCCCCACCCCTCCCACCACGCGTACCCCCACCCTCCCATCATGTGCACCCCTCACCACCCCCACCCTCCCTACGCACACCCCCACAGGGAAAACAGAAAAAACTCCAAAAGTTGCAGAAGTGTATTAACCTTGCTCAAAAAAGAGATCAATAAGCACACACACACACACACACACACACACACACACACACACACATGCAACTAGGGGAACAGGAAGAGTAAGATGAGTCCTCAGAAGCCAGAGCAATAGCACAATGGGGGGCTTTGCCTTTTCTCGGCCCACCCAGGTTCGATCCCCAGCATCCCATAAAGTCCCCCAAGCACCACCAGGAGTAATTCCTGAGTGCAGAGCCAGGAGTAACCCCTAAGCATTGATCGTTAGGTGTGATCCCCCCAAAAAAAGCAAAAATTAAAAAGTCCCGAGAGCACCAAGGCACTCACATATCAGGAAGGAGAATGGCCAGCAGGAGGAAGAGGGGAAGAGTTAGAAGAGCTTGCGAAGGCAGGAGAGGGTGTGATAGGGTCAGCTCGTGTGTCTGGGCTGCAGCTGTCCAGAAAAAGAAGCTGACATGAGAACAGACATTGCCGAGAAGCAAACATGAATGGAAACCTCCCAGCATCCCCTGCCTCGTGAGGGTCTTCTGCAGCTGCTCCCCACAGCACTGCCCAGTAGGAATCCCAGCCAGGCGGACTTCATGAGTCTTTTTGGGATGGTTCCTCTGTGGTGGCTGAAATGGGCAGATGAAGAGGCAAAGGAATTCAAGTATTCGAGGCAAGAGGACAAGATGCCTGGGGAGTGACCGCCCGGGTGGTCCTGAGGGTAGGTAACATGCAGCAAAAACAGCATTGGGGGGTGGGGAGGAACTGGAGGAGAATCCAACTGTGAGCAGGAGAACGGAGTTTAGCACACACTGCGGTCTCCTGGCTGAGCCAAAGCGGCCAATAAGCCTCATGGAGCAAGGCCCTGTCTGGGAGCTCTCTCTCCACCCACCCACTCCAGGGGTCCCACATAGCCTCCAAGGCCAGTATCAAGAGCATCAAAACCCACTGGGCACTCAGCAGCCACCCCTGGATGGTGGAGGTGAGGATGGGGTGGGTGGAGGTTCCCACCCCCAATTCTTCAATTTTGACTTTTTTCTACCCCAGCCACCCCCAGTGCCTGTGTCCCAAGCTTGGTCTCTGATGCTAAGCTGTTTTTTACCCATTGCCCTTGCAGGTTTGGGGGTCCCTGGGGATAGGAGCTTCCTGCTGGGTCAAACCTTCCCTGGCTTGGACTTATGATATAGCTTTGGAGCCCAGAACCCTGCCAGCCAGCCCCCTTTGCTCTCCCGCCAACCTCACCAAGGGAGCTATGGGGTGTTCCAGTGCCCAGTCCCCGGAGGAGGGAGGTGGCCCTTACAGAGTCAAGCCGGTAACATCACAGGCTGGTGTACCAGTGTCCAATTCCAGTCAACATCCTGGCCAACCCGCACCCCCGACCCTGCCCGCAGACTCTAGTTCTCAAAACTCGAGTGCTCTGTGTCAGACCCGTGCTAGGAAATGAAATAACAGGCCTTTGGACTCCCCAAAGTGACTCTCTTTGGGTGGACTGTCCCCACTGTTACAGTTGAGGAAAGGCTCAGAGTCGTTAAGTGACTTGCCCGATGCCACACAGCTCACGGGGGCAGAGCCTGGGTGCCAAGCTAGACCCTCCTACATCCAAAAGGGGCCCCACCTCACCCAACCCTTACCGTAACCACCTCTGCTCCCTGAACTGCCAGGAAGGAAAGGCGGATGGACAAGTTCATGTTTTCAATCACTCATCCATTCCTTTATAGACCCAACTTACTGAAGCACTGCCCAGGGCTCCAAACATGACCTGGAAGTTCCATTCGGAACATGCTACACACGGCATAAAAACAGACAAGTCTTGGATGAGCCACAGAGTAAACAGGGACGGGGGCAAAAACATTTCTCTATACCATCTGCCACAGTTAAGTCTCCAGTCGAAAACAGCTTTGCATACCTCGAACACTCTCCACTAACAGAAGCCTCAGGGACCTTTCCGGAGAAGGCCCCTGTGCTTTACATCATTTCCTTTTCTCTAGATTCCTTCACACATAAAGTTCATATAGGCCAAGTCTAGGAGAATTGCCACTTTCC
Organism: Cryptotis parvus; assembly: GCA_021461705.1. Classification (NCBI taxonomy): domain Eukaryota; kingdom Metazoa; phylum Chordata; class Mammalia; order Eulipotyphla; family Soricidae; genus Cryptotis; species Cryptotis parvus. The sequence goes on from JAJIBD010006003.1 coordinate 28,414, forward strand.
TCCCTTCAATGCCCGCTTCTGCGCCTGATCACTCCACACACACACACACACACACACACACACACACACACACACAGTGCCCTGTCCCCTCCACCCCCCACACATGCCACCCACCCCACCCCTCCACTGAGAAAACGCAGCTGTCCCAGGCAAGTCGATTAGTCCCCGGACATAGCTGGTTCCGGCTGGGGTCTGCGCTTGACCTGGGCCCAAGGACGGTGGTCCTGGCTCAGGCCTAGCATAAAAGTGGTCACAAACAGATGTCCTGGATGGCATGAATACAAGTGCATTCTCCCAAGAAGCAAACACAAGGGGTGGGGTGAGATGAAGTGCAGAGCCCCGCACAGAAGAACAGAAGATGAAGAATAAGCAAAAATGCAGAAATCACACCTGGGTGACCAGCCAAAGGGACCCAGAGAGGCCGAGACAAAGAGGTGGTGAGTGAAGCAAGAGGCCAGAGGTGAGGCGGCCCTGGGGACCCGCCCCAGGTCCCAGGCCCTGCTGCTTGGGCTTCTGAATCCTGCTCTTTGCGAAGAGCTGGAAGCCAGGGTTTATGGAGCCCCGAGACAGATTGGTGAGCCCCCAATTTCCAGAAATATCCTTACAATAAATCCTCATTACCCAGGGTAACTGTGGAGAAGCCCTAGAGCCCTCCCCACCCCATCCCCACAGGAAGCCTGAACCCACGTTTGGGCAGTCAAAGCTTCTGAGGGTCTGTAGAGAGAGGACAGAGAAGTGAAGGGCTGGGAGCTGGTGGAGAACATGGAGGTTCAGCCATTCTTTTCACTCCATCCTTCCGGTTTGCGGTGCGGGGCGGGGCTAGGCTCTATGGCTCCCAGCCAGTCCTGGGCTCTATGGCTCCCGGCTCCTGTCTGAAAGGGCGACAGCAGGGCAGGGCCCTGCCACCCCATTGACACCACCAGTGCCTTCTCCAGGAAGAAACCAGGACCCTTTTTTCTCTCCCCACCCCACTTGGCTAGAGGCCCTCGAGTCTTTGTTGTTGTTGACAAGGATGCTGCTGCTGCTGTAGGTGGGTCTAGTAAAAAGCCATCCCTCTGCCCCCATGAAGAGCTGGGCCCTTTTCCAGTTGCTGGCTGGAACTTAGATGTTTGTCTTATTAAAAATAAAAAAGTTCCACGATTCATTTTTTAAAGTTCACTATCACTGTCACTATCACTATCCTCCCGTTCATCATCGATTTGCTCGGCGGGCACCAGTAACATCTCCATATGTCCTGTCTCATGCTAGTAGAGCCCAAGGGCATCTGCTCGCTCCAGGGACATAAAGATCCTCAAAGTTAATTTTAAAAAAGTTAATCGTGGGATTAACATTTTTTAACTTTAACCAGTCAACGTTTTAGGGGCCCTTGGCCCCAAAGCCTACAACAAGCAGAACCCTAGACTCCTGGGAGAGGTTCAAGGGATAAAGACCTAAGAACGTTCATGCTCAAATTCATGAAGTTTAGGTAAAAGAGAGCCTCCGTGTTCTCCTCTGTCTGGTCCTTGGAACCCTCTGAGCACCCCAGCTCACCAAAACATTTGGAAAAGGTACCCTTGCCCCTTCCAACACAAACCACCCTCTCCCCTTTACACCATCTCCTGCCTCTGCCCCGGCTAGGTTCACCCCAAGAAAAGGTGTACCCCAGACTCGGTGCAGGCCAGCCCATAGGTCACCCAGCACTCATCTGGGAAACAATCCAGACAACAGAGCACCCCACAGACTGATCCAGACTCATCTCGTACCCCCATAAGCCATGCTTTTAGAAAAAGGAAGATTCCGACAACTGAGGCAGCTGCCCACCAAGCCAAACCAGGCCACCCCCATCCAGAAGAACCTGGGGATGAGATAGACCTCCAGAAACCCCACTCACTTCTCTGGTGGGGCTGAGTTCTCGGGGACACATGCCCCCACCCCATTTGAGAAATGCAGCAATGATTCATTCTTGGGGGAAAGAGCCAAAGCCACGGAGTTTCTCCTCTAGATCCCTGAAATTTCTCCCTTTCAAAGGTGCTAGTTTGGGAAAGACATTTGGGGCGGGGTGGGGGGTCTGGGTTGGGAGGTTTTATTTTGAATAAAATGATCAACTGTGTTCCACCCTCTGCCTTCTTCAAAGCACTTTGAAAATAATGTGCCCTTTTCAAAGAGAACTCTTGGGGGCCAGCAACAGGACGAGGTGCTGGATCCCTCCAGAGTGCAGAGACCATGTCTTAGTTATCTTTCTATCCCTCAGCCGCCCCCTCCACGTCCCAGCCACTTCCCCAAATACCTAAACCCTCTGGTACCAGGTCAAACCCTCCCCCTTTCCCCTACCCACCCACCACATGGTCAGACCTTGAGGCTCTCTGACTTTAAGAAATTGGGGAGAAGGGTGTAACCATTTACCTCGCATAAAATTCGTACCCAATTCTAACAGTTTAGTATATTGACAAAGTGGTGCAACCATCTCCACTGTCTCCTTCCAAGCATTTCCTGCTACCTCTCCCCCTCAGAAACAAAAATCCGATAAGGAATCTCATCCCTATTCAGGCAACCCCAACCCCCCCCCACCTCCCCCACCCCGCCAGACCTTCTGTGCTAATGGTGAACCTTTTCTGAAGAATGAACCAGATACCCTCTGCCGTTAAGCCTACCCTGTTTCATTTAATGGCCATCCTCACCGCTCCACCTTCCTCCTCCTTCCTTACATCTCTAAGCTATGTGGTCCGGAACAGACATGTACCAAATGCACCTGCCCCAACTGAAGGTGCCCACTGGGGAGGAGGTGTGTGTGGGGGGATCTTGAGTTATTGTGAAAATACTAGAAACCCAGAGAGGGGGCAGGTTGGGGGTTGTCTCGGGAGTGTCTTGGGAACTCAGCAATGTCACATTGCCAGCCCTCCGATTTCTTGGCCCTTTTTCCACTATCAATATTTCTGGACAAATCTTAAGTCCCGGGTCTCACACAAACCAAATAGCTTCATTTCCATGGCGCAACTTTTTAACCAAGCCTTTCATAGTTCAGCTTCAACTTGGCACCTCTCACCGCCGGTGCTGAATAATCAGGTAGAGGAAAGAAAAAGCAAAATTAAAATGACACCTTCCTACCATTCTTCCCCACCCCCAGCCCCAGCACTTAGGAGCTGCCCTGCTGCTCACCGCCAGACCTCAGGCGTCCAGAGCTAGTAAGTGTACAATAATCTCACGGTCACCCATCTCAGACTTCTCTAGGACCACCCAGGTCTAGCCACAGAGCCCCCAAATGAGGGGGTTCCTTGTGCAAATCACAAAAGGATCAAGAGTAGCCCCATACTTGCAACTAAAGTGGCAGCTTCAGCTGGCCGTCAGGTAACTTCAGACTTGTCCTGCCCTTCCCACCTTCTCGCTTCTGGGGCCAGCTGGTGGGAGGATTCCTATATTTCCCCACCTCCCCAAAATCACAGAGTCCACTTAGGACCCACTCCCCCCCACCCAGGTTCTGGCTGACACACTCTCTTGTATTGGGCTCCCTTCCTTCGCTTCTTCTGGCAGGCGAGCACTTTGGTTTACCCACTGCCTGGTTCCTGGCCCCTATTTTAAAGGCAGAGTGTTGACATCAGTGGGGCCTCCACTGAGGCTCAGCTGGTGCCTTCACTTCGGGCAAGAGGAAACCCTTCACCTCCGCTGTGGTGTGCCAGCCCGAGTTACTCTGGAGCCCTCTGGCAAGCTGGGAGAAGTTGCCCTGGGTGCAACTAGGCTTCAACTATTCCTTGAGGCCCTCCAGTGTCTGGCTCTGCCCCTGGAGGTTCAATACCAAGGGGGCATTGGGGAAAGTCCCTTGACGGTCCTTCGGTAGTCATTGGTGGTAAGGGGTTGGGAGGCCTTTGGCTGTCCCGCCATATTTGAGCTGGGGTTTTCTGGTCAAATGGCTATTTCAGCCTTCAAATACCTTCTTCTGTGTCTCTGTCTAGCACGGAGTGGGTTGTTTGAAGGCAGAAAGATCAACAGGAAGCACACAAACCCGGGGCCCGACCCTCCTCCGTGGAGTTGCCTCAGGGTCGGGGGAGAGAAAGCAGCTCAGATCTCGTCTGGGCCTGTATCTCCGTCTCAAAGCAATTTCTGAGGAAACCTTCACCCCAGCCTTGTTTACTTTCTCTAAAGAATTTAGAGTCAGCCTGGTATTGGTGGCCCTCTGGCCCCAGGGAAACTTCCTTACACTTAACAAGCACTCTCTTCAGTGGCCCAAGCCCTTAACAAGCACTCTCTTCAGTGGCCCAAGCCCTGATTCCCTTTCCTTCCCTCTCCTCTCCTAGACTCTCAGGAATGAACTCAGTTCTGTTTCTCTGACACAATTTAAGAGACAGTTTGAAATGGCAGCCACCATGTTGGAGAAACAGGGTATGCTGCGAAACGAACCCACAGGTTTATTTGAGAAGTGCCCCATCGAGAGAGGGAGATGCCCTCAACAGGACTGAGGCGTTTTAGACGCAATCCTCCTCCTTTGTTTCCATACTTTGGGGATTAATACTTGCTGGCTTTTTATCACACAGCTCGCCTCGGCCGTCAGTGTCAAGACTTTTATCTAAAACAGAATACTGTGTCCTGCGCGTGCATAGATCACTTCAGAATCTGGTGTTCTACATTACGCTGTTTCGTCCTCTCCTAGCAGAAGGGAACCAAAGCTTTTCATGGAAATTCCATTCTCTCTGCCCCTTCATTCTGTTTGGATCTGTTCCACTTTTGAACTCGCATGGAAATGATAGATTAAATGACCCAGCATGTTAGGTATTGTCTAGAAAAAGTCCAGAAAAGTGTGAAATGGAAATTAAGCTCTTCTTTGTGGATACTGAGTATATTTACGTAATTCTTTTGAGTTTTTTTTTCTGTCTTTATTGTAAAGAAGAAAAGAGTTAGGGGACTCCAAGCCTAATATTCCTCTTAGGCTTCCTTCACTCTTCCAAGTTATTTATCATATACACATATGAAGCAATGCAAAATGTCAGAGCACTATTTGGCTTGGAACAAGAACCCGGTGAAAAGGTACCGTGATTCAAATTTGCTAACCTTCCCACGTTGTTTTGATGGTAAGTCAGCCAGCAAGGATGTTTTTAAGTAACACCTGCTTAAGAAACGCCATCTCACTATGTATCATGTGCAACTCCATTCACCAAACTAAAGTTTGCAGCTCGGTGTGGTGGGCATGTGTGCAGTGTGTGTTTGGGGAGGGACAGTAAAAAAAGGTTTCTATTCTAGTTTGCGTATCATCTGCTCAGAGCTGGACTGTGACATTCCCCCAACCTGGCCCCCTACTTCTCCACATGAACTCCCGCCTCCCCTCCCCACAACTCTGACCCGTAATTCTTCCGTCACTGAGAACAAGGCATACTTGCCATTTTCTCCAATGGAAGGGACTCCTCCAAATTCCCCTGACTTTTACCCAAAGTTATAAACTCTCTATAAAAACTTCATGAGGGAAAGTACATGTGCTCCTTAGGATCCATTCTGGCTTCAATTTTAAGCCAACTCTACCAACTCCACCAACTTCCTTATCAAATGTTAGGAGAAAATGTTTAAGAAACATTAGCCCTTAACCCCAAGATGCCACTGCTGAAATTATTACACCCTCATTAAGTAAAATATAGCCCAACAGTAATGGAAACTATCTTTGGGGGTGGGGGTAGAGGAGACCTCTTTTATCTGCAAGTGATTCTGGTCGGTTCTTGCTTGGCACTTGGCACCAGTTCAAGCAAAGTTACCTTCAGGAACACAAAATTGGCTCCTGCAGTACTTTTAAAAAAGAGGCATTTTTTAAAGATGAATGCTGCTTCTCTTAACAGTATCCAGACTGCACCCTTAGAGAGAATCCCTTTCTTACATGGACTCTCTATACCTTAAGAGTTAGGTGTGTTCCTGATAACTGTTAGAGGCTTTCAGATGCTTCAAATCACCCCCCCAACACACACATAAACTAATTTCCCTAGAAAATATATATCCTTCCCAAAGAGGCTGGCACCTGGTGTCTTCGCATACTGAGAGCTCACACCACCCCTCCCTGCGCTGTGGAGATAGATGAAGCCACCTGAGGGCAATAATCCAAATTAGTCATTCACTTGCACAGACACTGACTTCTGCTATATAAATGTCTAGATATTTGCCATAGAAATCCAGCAAATGGCTTCACCCCTTTACAAGGCAACTGGGGGTCGGGGGTAGGGGAACTTAACCCTGGACAAGTTCACATTACCGTCCTGTGACCTTTCGTCAAGCTCCCAGAGCCCCCAGGAACATGCATGTGTCCTGAGAAATGGCCAGTGTCCCTGATTCACTAAGGCAGACCCAGATGGATTCTGGGACATGGCTTCAGAGTCTGCAGTTTATAACGGAGACTTCTTGGGGCTTTCAAGAAACTGTAGGTGACAGGAGCTGGGCACTCTTGGGGTCTTTCTCAAAGAATAGTCCATGTGTCCGTGGACTTTCTGTTGAATCAGACTTTTTGTTACAACTGCACAGCCATTAGATTAAGTCGCAGGACACAGCTGACAAAGAAAACCAGAAGAGAAAGAGCCCAGGGCCTGGGGGCAAGCGTACTATGGACTTCTCCATTCTGGTCAGCAAAAATTCCTGCAAGGGGCCAAACGTGGCTGCCTGAGGTTGCCCAGCAGGTTCAGGGCTATGTCCCTGGATGGAAAGGAATGAGGCTTTGGCTGGAGCCGTTAGATAAAGGAGATCCTTTGAGATCAAAGAGAGTCACAAAGGTTAAGTGACTTACTCAAGTCCACACAGCTAACCCAGAGAAATTCAGGCCAGTGCTAGACGAGACCAGGGATCTAGGCTTTGCAAAGTGTTGCCTGCCGAGTTGATCTCTGCACTCCCTCTAGGCCCATCCATGAGGAGGAAGAGACAATTTCAGGGATCATCAGACTTGCCATACTAGAGCCACCCACAGTCCCCGACCTCTGGCCCAGTCGCCCCAGAAAGCCAGAGTTAGACTATAGCCCTCCGTCCCCATCCACCCCACCCCACTCATCCCACTCTCAATTTATTGCTGACATCACTTAGTTCCCAGAGAAGAAAAGTGGTTTATTCAGGATGGGCCCCATCCCCAAGGGCTGAGACTAGACTTGAATACAGATCTCCAGAGACAGGGCAGCACCCCATTGTACCCCGTCCCCGAGCTGGCATGTCACAGCTGTCCCCAGGCAGGTTGCTGCTCTGTGCCTGGGTGTCAAAGAGAGGGGACTCCTCTCATGCCAGGAATAAAGTCAAAACTTTCCATGGGCTGATAGAACCAGGTATACAAGCAGAAGTGGTCAGCTACTCCACTAATGCCCAGTAGAGCCCAGGACAAAGTCAGTCCTGCATGTGGAACGTCCACCGGAAACTTCTGTGAGATAAACAGTCTCTGACTGAACGTAAAAAGCACTCCAAGGATCAGGGGGCTGCAATAAAAGCACCCACCCATGCTGATACCAAGCCCCGACTTCTATCCAATGGGCCAGCAGAACCCGGAAGACAAGAGGCATTAGTCTCCCATTCTATTACTGCATCAAAAGACTAATGAAGTCCTGTAACTAATTTTCTTGATTCTGTATCTGAAAGTGACAGAAGTCCAAAATGCGAGACTCTGCCTCCCAGTTGACACCATGAAGACTAAGGAAAAACAGTTGAAGATGGACATTGAGCCTTGACAAACTAAGAAGGGATGATGTATTTATTAGCAAGTGCATCAGTCACATCTGCACGATCTTGAACATTTGCATTGCCTAATCTTGACCACTCTGAATATTAATGTCACCTTTATAAAAATGACCAAAAAAGAGGTGTCCACACTAGAGGGATCTGAGCCTGCCTTCAAATCAAAGGGCCTTTCTGGCAGTGCCCTTGAAGTGTGGACTGTGGAGTGTTCAGGGAGCTCCTGCTCCCAGAGAAAGATTATAAAATGCATCGTCTGACCATAAGCCCAGTTCTCCATGCAAAATAGTGAAAAGCAGTAAAGAGGAAAGGCAGAAGGACCAGCCCAAACTTTGCTGCTCCCTTTGAACCGTTTCACCCCATCTCCCCATGCCCCCATCCATTTGTCTGTCCTGCGGCCAGTCAGCCAAGTAATTTTCCTCAAAGCTCATTCTCAAAGTACACATTATAAATCTCAGGGTTTATTGAACACCAAGACCCTGTACCTTACCCCTGATCATTTCTCCCTATGTTTTCAAAATAAAATCTTTGGAACACTGACCCATTCCAAAAGCTAAGTAATAATTTAGACCATTACCTGGTCAGTAATCATTTAGACCAGAGCTGCTGTCCAGCAGGTATTGACCACTCTCAGGAAACCAACCAGACACAATCCCTAGCACCACGTATGATCCTTTGAAGCCTGTCAGGACTAAGACCCCCATGAGTGATAATTCACAATGGAGTCATTAAACCAGTGGGTGCGGTGCTGGCTTTGCTTATGGCCGACTGGTTTGACCTCCCCCCAACCCCGGCAGCACATATGGTCCCCTAAGTACCATCAGGAATGATCCTGAGACAAGAGTTTAGGAGTAGTAAGCCCTGAGCACCACTGGTGTGCACCCCCCCCCACACACACACACCCCTCCGCCAAATAAAAAGATTATATTTTATCTGTGATAATTCAGTAGGGTTTAAGGCCCTGATGGGACTCAGAGAAAGGTGAGCTCTAGAGTCCCAACAATCCTTTTTATGATATGGCCCCAAGAACAAACTCCTGTTGAGAGCTCCCAGGCTAAGGCAGCTTGGAAAGGGATTGTGTGACTAGACCACGTGTCATTCCACAGTCACCCCTATCCTAGCTCAGGTAATCTTGTTTTCTTTATTTTGGGGGAGTCTCTCTCTCTCCCTCTCTATCCCCAACCCTCTCCCCATCGCCCTCTCTCTTCCCCAACTTTTTCTCCTTGTTCTCTCCTAGCAGTTCCTAAATAAAACAGCTTATTTCAGGATCAAAATATATATGTTACATTCTTCCATCTTCCCCCTCGACCCAAGGGCATTTGTGATCTGCTTTAAATACCCTCTACTTCCTCCTCTGGTACTCAGGTTACCCACAGAAGATTTGCTTTACTAGAATAGCTGACCTTCTCCTCCTGAAGCCCCAGAATGCTCTTCCCTTCTATCCCAAAACAGACTGGATAGGCAGAGAGGAAGAGGGGAGGGTGGGAGAGCTTGTCTCTCGTTAGAAACCATGAGTGGCCTGTAGTTTGCCATTCCCTGACCTGGCAGAGTTTAACACCAGGGAGGGCTTAATCACTCTCCAGTAAATGAATGAACATGTGCTGGGAAAATTACATTTATTCTCCTCCTCTGCCTAGAGTCAGTTGCTACGGAAAACAGATAATGCCTTAAGATTTTTTTCTCAACTGCATATAAACAAAGCTCAAATGAGATGGCAAGTTGAAGAAATAAAATAAAAGTGTGACACTTATTTATAGGACTTCTTTTTTCGTCAGGAAGCCAGCTAAGGAGTAAGAAACTCATTCCATCAGGAGGCGAGGAGCTGGTTATTGACTCTTTGTGGCTTGCACGAGCAAGCCCTTTTTAACCAGAATTCAAGGCTGGGGAAACAAAAGAACCTCTTTTGCCTGTATAATTTTGTTCCCTTCCTTTATGGCTTTAAATAGGCGAGATGCGGTTTGCATTCCTTTCACTGCTAATGTTGTTTGCTTTGTGTTCCTGAACAAAAATAACTTGGCCGTTCATAGCGCTCTCCAAGGTGGTGAAAGAGCCGGTCCTCCCCACCCCATACATTCAACTTATTTGTAATCAAGGTCAGGTGTATTGCTCCAGTGGCTCCCAGGCCACAGGCCTTCAGTGCTAAAGTCTAGGTGGTGAGTGGTCTCATGCTGTTAAACACCAGGCCAAGAGCTGAATTTTCTAAACCTCAGTAGGAGAACCCCCAAAAGCTGTAAGGATTTGCTTACGGGATTTCTCTAGAGAGAAAGTTTACTCACTATGCGTGGGTGTGAAAAATCCCAGATTCAAGGTAGCTTAGCTTACATAGCTTTTGCCTGTTACTCTTCCTCTAAATCATTCATTGACAGCATCCTACAAGAGTTCTCTGCCTAGAGCACAGCTAAACATGTCACACGGCCCAACAAAGACACACAGCTTGGCAGGCCCAAAATGTTGAAACCCAGTGTTTTGGCAACCCCATCCTGCAGAGACCTTCTGCTAGTTTTAGGAAAGTCCAACTTCCTAGCAATGTAGAGGAAAAGCAACTATAACCTTCCTTGATATTCTGAGGTTGTTAACAGTCTTTAAGCCGGAGAAATATCTTTAAGCATATTTATTTGATATTCCAAAAAACCAGTAACAATTATGGACCTTATTCCCATGACCTGAAGGAATGATTTGAGGCTTTTCCTTTCCTGGAGCGAGCAGACCCCTGGGGTATACTTGCTTGCAACAGGACAAATGGAGATGTTACAAGTGACAAGTGACAAGCCAGAGAAAAGCTCCTCCTACCAAAGTCCACACCAGAGAGGTCATGTGCTGATTTGCAGGTGAGTCCAAACATATAAACAACTACTAAGTAGGAACTGGAAAACTCAAGGTCCACCATCCACAATTTGAAATTTTAGAGTCACGTGGTGTCAGCCAAGAAGTTCCCCCTTTGAAAGCCACTAGGATCTGAGTTTCTATCTCCCTCCTTCCAGATGGCTTGGAGTTTACCATCATTAATTCCCAAACCTTAAATTCTTCTACTTATCTCACTCATTTCAACAGACATTGCTCTCTGGGAACTTCCCATCCCTTCCCACCCTCCAATCAGTGCTTTTCCCTGAATGTAATGATTCATCCTTTCCCCATCTTTCCCATCTGCCTAAAACTGTTACAAGATTGCAGGGAAGGGACCAGCCAGCTCTGTGTACCCGGTGTGACTTGACAAAACTGTCTTCACTTCTACCCACTGCAGGAGTTTTTTTTGGGGAGGGGGTATTTTGGTTGCTTTTTGTTATTGTTCTTTAAATTGGTTATACTCAAAGCCCATCAACCCTCTCTTTAGTTTCTTTGTGCACAACTTCCTTTTCTTCTTTCTGTTCCTGCTAGTGGGAGCTTCATAGGCTCAACCTTGCCAGCTCATTCTGAAACACATCGAGAAAAGATTTCTGATGGGAATAAATGAATGGCCCAACTCTTTCTCTGTCAGAAACTTGCATGGTTCAGGAGAAGAGGACTTTCTGCCCCAAGGCAGGAGAGAGGCTGTCTCACAAGGAAGAGGAACTTGTGTCCTTTAAGGACGGTTCTGTCCAATGAGAGCACGGCAGTTGGAAGCTTCCGTTAATTCCGTTGGAGCAGGCAAGCAGTTTGGTGGTTAGTTCTGAGTTTGAGCTGAGGAAGCTGGGATGGACATTTTAAGGGAGAACCACCGCCCTTACATCATGAGCTTACCTTATGTGTCCAAGGAAATGGTATCGAGGAAAGAAGGGATATTTGCAAATAATGCCAAAACCTCTTGTTAGTCTTTGGCTTCCATATCCGCCCCAAAACTTGAACCTACATTCTAAGCAGTCCAACTTTTACAAGGTAGAGGTTTCCAGTTGGGTAAAGCAATAACTGAGAAGTGGAAAAGATAAAGACTTGTAAATATTGCCTTAGGTAACCTGAAAAAAAAAAAGAAAGCTTTGTTGGAATTCAGTAAGGATTTCTGGAGTCAGTGATTATGTTGATATCCTAGCTCAATAAACGACCAAGGAGTTGCTTAATAAAGGATTTCTGGAGCCTGAAAATCACCTTTCCCAGCATAAAAAGAAAAGGCCCAGCATCTTCAGGTCACACCTGCTAGGAAAATTTCCAGCCAGAGGCAAATCTCAACAAGACTAAACTGAAAGAACTGACCCTCCCATTTCCAGCTCTCAGTTCCACAAAAACACTAAAAATGAAAACATTATCCTTATCCCAACAGCAACAGTGGCAGAGAGGAAGAGTGATTCTTGGCCTTTGCCATTTTGATGTTAACTTGGGAGCCTATCTTTCCCCCTCAAAGGGACTTCTCAGAAAATTGAACTTGGGTGGAGCCCACCCAAGTTGTCCCCCTCTACCACTGCCCCATGAGAATAAGGATTAGTTTGGGTCCTAAAATTGGGAAGTCCCACATTTGAGTTCTGGGTCCTCTTACCACATGTGAGACTTTGGACAAATTACTTAACCTCTCTAAACCTCAATTTCCTCATTCTCTAAAATGGGGATAATATTGGGTACAATACTTAGCATACTGTTAGCACTCTGGTTAAGTGTTTAATGTTTCTTTTCCTTATTCTTAACACCCTATTCTTCCATTCTCTTATTTTTGGTTCTCATACATAGTTTCTGATGACAGGTTGGCCCCATCAAACAGAATGACTAGGAAAATTAAGTAATTTGGAAGAGTCTAGAAGTTATTTACAAGTTTAAGAGTGAGGATAGGAGCCCCAGACAGCAACCTGGGCTTTTGAAAAATACAGCGAACTTGTCTTAAGATTTCTAGGAAATTACAGTTGGGTGCCTTCCTTTAAAAAGTTGATCCTTTAAAGGAAGTGAAGTTGTTTTAGTCCCCAGAATGATCTTAAATGGCACCTGGACTGCCCAGAGCCTGTTATTGATAAACAACAAAATGTCCCCAGGTTCAGAGTTCAAACCTGTGAAAGTTCCACTACATTTCTAGTAATGGAAATATAAGGGCATGGGGAGGCCAGAGGGGGTCTGTGCCCTCTTAGTATCAGACGTGGCATCTGAAACATGCATTGGGGATGCCAATAGAGCACTCAAGAGCCTCCATGTGTGAAAGAGAAACAGCAGCCCCTTGCTGTCCCTGTGCTGACTGCTCCCAGGTGGGCAGATGAGGGAAGGGGAAGGACTAAGAGACACCAAGGAACCTGCTGCCTCTTCTCTTCTCTTTGACTTTCTTCCCCTAACCCACACAGTCATTGTCAAGAGATTAAGTGCCGGCTGCCTTTCACCTTTAAAAGTGTCTTCCAATCTTGGTTACAAATATTTGCCTATTGCTTGCAGAAATGTGCAAGTATGACAGAGAGGGACACAATGTCAGTAACTGCAATCAAAGAAAGCTTCTAGAAAGGCACACCTGCCTCGATAGGGAGCTGCTGGGGGAGGCCCAGCATCTAGAACTTGTTTGGTTTAGCCACTAGCTGCCTTTTTCTAAAGAGGCAAGCCAAGGCCCACCAAGCTTGAAGCACCACTGCCCCACCCACTGTGTTGGCCTCTTGAGCTCCTGTGGTAACCCCAACACACCCCTATATGTATAGGTTAAGGAAAGCGGGAGTCTTTGTAGTGTTGGCTTGAACTCATGCTGATTACTGGGAAAGAAAGCTATACCCCACCCTGGGAACAGAGAGGGAGAGGAGGGGAGTTGGGGGAAGTGTATTGAGTCTTTGTATTTCATCCAAGAGGGGACAGGGAAGGGCAGCTCAGAGCTGAGAGCATGCCAAATGGTGAATGTCTTGTCAGTCTACCCAAAGCCCTTTCTTTTTCTAATCAAACTGAGCTCGAACGGTCTAAGGAACTGTTTTCCTGTTTTCCAGAAGAGTGCAGGAAGCAAAAGGATTCCCCAGAAAGAGGGAAGCTGGAAGGACAGGCCTAACCCTCAGCTCACCAATAACAGGATCACATAGAAGTGCCACTGCCCATTGTTGGTGGGCACCATGGAGTATTCAAAAAGCAAGTAAAGGAAAAGCAAATGGCAAATGGAAGGAATCGCTCATTTTCAAGTGATGCCTCTCTGAGCACACTGGCAAATAAACCAGACGTTGACCTCCCTGGAAGCTTGGGAACCTTCCCCTTTTATGCTGCCCATCACCCCCACATAGCAGGGATCCAGATGACAACCCCCAAAGGGAGAAAATACCCCCGCTGACCCCGGGATAAAGGATACTGCCCCCAGAGGTGGAAAAAGCCTGGCAACACCCCCCAAAAACCAGATGCTGGGTTTTTTATTTGCCAAATGCTACAGGATTATAAAGGGGGTAGGTGAGACTTAAGTCATTAGCAATGACAGGTCAGGGGAGACTATCTGAAGGGAAAGCAGGCAAGTGGGAGAAAGTTAATGTGGAAAAGAAGTTTTGCCTGGAGTGCTGGTGGGCCCGGAAAGCCAGCTGTGAAATCCCAGTCCTGATACTGTTTGTGGTTTCTATTTTACACCACAAAATGTGGGCAGGGGTCTCAGGTTCCGGCTGGTTATACAATGCCTGACCCTTGAAGGCTGGTTTCCGTGCCAGCTCTGGCGCTGGGCCCTTTGTCCCCCCACTTTGAGAATTAACTGTTCCAGCAGTTGCCGTCACAGGGAGGTTCTTTCCCGTTGTCTTACCCGTACTGCCTGTAGTAGAAGGGCAGAGCATCCTTTCTTCTGGCTAACTGGATAACAGAACCATGTGGGAAATTGCTAGAACTTGTTTGGTTTAGCCACTAGCTGCCTTTTTCTAAACAGGCAAACCGAGGCCCAAGCACCAAGCTTGAAGCAGTAGTTGGGAATTTGATAAAATACTGCTGAGTTGGCAGGGCGTGCAGGGCCCAGGGTCCAGGCTTACTGGAAGGTTCTCAACAACCAAACACAGCAGAACTCCAGTGTGGGACGGGTGGAGCTGGCAGGTGACTTTTACTTTCTTCTTTTCTGTATTGGGTTTTCTAGATCATTCTTTTCTGTATCTGTTGTTTCTGATCTTCAGCGTCTCCATGATTTGGAAATATTCTGGGGGGGTTCCAATTTCTTTGGAACAAGGATGAACTCTCAAGGTCAAGACGTCTGGAGCACCCCAAAAAGTGCGTGGGGGCGGTTGGCAAAATGGAGGTTGCGTTCCAGTAACTGGGGAGTGGAGAATGCAAAGCTTGTGGTTGAACCTGGTTCCCCCCAGGCTGGTCTGAGCCAAGGGTGACACCCAAGCCATATAGGTCAATCTTTGCTCTTTCCCTCACAACTCTGTGTGGAGGGGTGTCGGGAGTCTGGCCCGAGAGAACACACTTAGGTCTTGGGGGAAAAGGCTAGAGACACCAGGTAGGACCTTGTCTCTAAGAGATACCCCACACATAGAAGGAGAAATTAGGGTTGGGGTAGGGCATTTTGTGTCCTAATGCTAGAGGTGACCCTGCCCCAGTCCCCCAACATCTGCCCTGCTTCTCTGGCCTTAATGTTCAGGGCCAGGAATGTTCAGCAAAGTCAATCCCTACTTTATGCTGTGAGGGCCTAAGCTAGGCCCATGAATGACACCCTTGTGTGTTTCGCCGAGGCCTTTGAAGAGGGGAATCCAGAGCTTCTGTTCCATTGTTTCCCATGAGAGAGGGGAGCTGTTCTTTCTGATAACATTCTCCCCACCAGCGCACCCCTCCCCACTCAATCCAGAATAAAAAGAGGAGATGGCCAGAATCTGCTGCTCCATCACCTTCCTTCCACTTTCTCACCATTCACTCAACTTTCTTCTGGTTTGTCTTCCTACCCTGCGTTCCATGAGGTGGGTGGTGAACTAGGGGGAAAATAGTGGAAGACTTGGTGGAGTCCACTGGACTGGACTTACCTGACTCTGGAAACTAAAGTAATGTCAATATTTACTAGTTTTCATCCAAGAAAGGAGTTCACATGTGTGTATTGGTGTATGTGATTGCAGAGGCTGGTGGGGGAGGGGAGGTCTTGGGGAGGGGAAGAATGGGGGGAGGGTGTCCTGAAATTCTATAGAAAACCACATAGATGGATACAGATTTTGCTTCTCCCCACCTCACATTCTGGGGTAGGAGTGGGACGGGGGTTCAGCGGATGTGATCCAGAGAAAGTTCCTGAATATTGCATCCCCAAGGACAGGCTGTGATGGTTCATCCCAGTAGAAACTTTAGCTTGGATGCAGAAGGATGATAAGGTCATGGACTCACAAAGGGATCGTCTTGGCAGTGTGGGCCCAATTGTTGGCAAAAGCAAGGATGCCAGCAAAGACACCCTGGCAGAGTCCCCAGCTGGCACCCAGAAGCCCAGCTCATCAGATACTTACTTGCTACACGCAAGCTTAGTTCGGCCTCACCCTCCCTTGGCAAGGTGGGATTTATTACCCTCATTTTACAGATGAGGAAACAGGCTCAGAGAAGTAAAGGAACCTACCCGTGGCCCCAGACCTAGCACAAGACAGAATGGGGGCATGGAGCAAAGCTCTCTTCATCCCTGTCGGCCTTCTTTGATACATCTCTGATGTTATGACGGTGGCTGTGTAGTCTAGAGCACTGGAAGTGACCTCCCTCACCAGGGACCTTTCAAGGTCCCATAGCTGCTAAATGGAAACTTGCCCTGTCCCTTCCCCTCCGTCTCTCTGGCTGTTTATGGAAGTTTGACCAACGGGGGTCCTAGCAGTGCTCAACTTAGCAGGTTCTGCTAATTTGCTCCTCCTCTTGTCAAAGTCATGGGTCAGGGAGAGCGTTTGGGCAGTTGGGAAGAAGCTGTCACATCATCAAGGACTATCAGAGCCTGAGTAGGAATTGGAACCATCGCTGCTTAGAATGCCTAAACGTCTCCTCCCAGCTGAGCCAAGGGCTGGGGTCTTGGCTCAGGACCAAAGGATGAGGAAGTCCACCTCTCCCCAACAGCTCAAGTCCAGCCCAGTCTGTTGAGGGTCCTTATTCCCCCACTCACTCACTCACCCCACTGTGTCCCCCCCACACACACACTTTTGTAGACTGAGAACTCTTCTTCCCACCTCCACCCCTTGCTTCCAATTTGCCTGCCACTAAGGGGGTTGGATGACTTGTCACAAAGTCTTGTTGGCATGTGGGGTCATTTGTTGCCTGGAAGCTTTTGGCCTTAGGGAAGATGCCAAACCCCTGGCAGGAGCACCTGGGCTTCCCTGCAAAGCGGAAGAGTCAAAGACTTCTGTGGGGCCACTTCCCAAGTGCACCCCTTCTAAGCCCCCAATCATCCCACCAAGTGCCCTCCTGGATGCATCTCTCAGAATGGAGGTCTTTCACTCGAGGGTGACCCATTCCCGGCACAGTGAAACTGCTCCCCTCTGACACGACTAATTCTGACGTTGAGGGGTGCCAGGCAGTAACAGCTTCTCTCTGGGTACTGCTGCCTTTTGACTCTGGGCCCTTTCAAGGCCCCACAAGAGACCAGAGGTGTTCTAGGCCCTGGCCAGTGAGCCTGGAGCTGAAGGCATGAGTGGGAATTGGGGTGGGGGGGGGTGCGGCTCATCATCTTTCTTCCCCCTTGTTGAACATCCTCAGGTGGAGTTAGTCGGGCGTCACGCCCCACAATCTACCTCAGTATGAAGACTGCCAAGGGACCCTCGCTGGAACATGTGCGGGAAGGTTCTTGAAGCTCTCAAGCAAACAGAAAAGGCGACACTCTCCAGAGAGAGCTACCAGTGAGGAGGGCACTGATGCCTAACTCATGGGCCTTCAGCCCATCGCTTGCTCCCTCACCCTCCTCAGGATGGGGGTACTTCCTGAAAAATGCCCTGGGCAGTGGCCCCTGGAGCTCAGTCCCAGGTCTGAAGGAAGCAGCACCTCCCTTACATACAGGCCGTCATGCTCTGTGTCACCACCAGCACATCCACCCATGTTTGCATGGGGGCCCAGTGCTTGAGCCAAACAGAGCTGTCCGGAGGTCCCCTGCCTACTCCACGGTGTCCTTCCTCTTCAGGCAGTAGCCGGGTTTTGACAGGCTGCTGGTAAGTCTCAAAGGCCAAAAGCCATGCTGATAAAGCCATACAGGCCATGTGAGGCCTAGTCAGGTCTGAGAGAGGCAGTGAGTAAGCCGGTGTCTTTTCCTCATGTATCCTTACAATAATCCCCATTACTTGCAGTAACCTCGCTCTATCACTGCTTCTTGATACCAGAGAGAGGCCCCTCCCTGCCCCCCCACTCTCTGCTCATTTTCCAGAAGAAACATACGCACCAAGTGTGTGGGATGCCTGAGGCACAGATCCTGCAGGGAGGCCTCAAGAGTGCCCTGGGGGAGCCATCCCATGGCACCCCCATCCCAGGACACCCTAATCAGAGATGTGTGGCCCCTGGACTGACAGGAGAATTAGCAAGGAACTGGGAGTGAGTCCTGTCACCTGACGCCAAGTCTCGGCTCAGCCTCAGGTGGGCCTTGGAGCCTGGGCCCTGTGCTCCCCTGGCCCCTGTGGACCCCTTTCCCGCTGCCACCACTGAGTCCCCAGCATACCTATCATGGCTAAGACGACTTGGAGACTCCACAGGCGTGAGGACTGTAGCCCTGAATGCTTCCGCTGGAAAAGATGCTGAGGTCAGAAAGTATGGTTGACAGACGCAGCCTCCCCGCGGACTCCAGCATGCCTACTTCACAGCGTCCTTCCTCTTCAGGAAGCAGCTGGGTTAGAGGCTGCTCAAAGTCTCTAGTTACAGGGGCAACTGGCAAGTGGATAACGCACTAACCCTCCAGGAACTTGGGGGCTTGTGGGAGTCAGAGAGAAACCAAGAAACCACCCTTTGAACCCTCCCTTTCTGGGGTGTCTTGGCTTCTCTCCCTGTCAGGTTGTAAGCTCTGGAACAGGCATGGATGTCTCACTGCTTTTTTTGTTTCATTTAGTGTTTTTGCTCTCTTGTATTTCCCATTCAACCACCCCGCTGCCTATTTGTGGGACTGACGGAGCAAGCCCTCTGCTGCTCTTTGCGTGTCCCTGCCTCTCCCCTCGCTGTGTCCCCCACCACAGCCTCCTTCCGAGATGCCTGCTTCTCAGACCTTTAGGTATTTCTATAGCAGGAATCCCCCCAGCACCCCGTCACTCTGAGGGAGCCAGAACAATCTCCGAGTGCCATAGACTATAGCTTCTGGCTTCCTTCTGCTCTTCTCTATCCCAGAGATGAACCACTTGAGTCATTCAAGGACTATGTCATCTTGTAGGACCTGGTCCTGGAAGTACAGACCAGGCTTTGGCAAAGCGAACATCCTATGAAGAGTTGGACATATCAGTTTCCTATCCTAAGTCTTGGGGTATATGGGGATGGGGGCCTGCAACAATATTTTTTTCCAAAAACCCACCCTGCGATGCTCAGAGTAACTCTTGGCTCTATGTTCAGGGGTCATTCCTAGAAGGGCTCAGGGACCGGACCAAAAGGGGTGTCAGGGATTGAATCCAGATGGGCTGTGTGCAGGGCAAGCACCCTACCTGTTTTACTATCTCCCCACCTCCAGTTGTCTGTGAAACAAGGTGTTTTCAGCAACAGAACCACCCTTCCATGAGCAGAAGCATCGAAGCTGGAAAGCGGCCACCTCTACTCCTGGACAGAAGTGACCCCTCTAGTCCCTCTTACCTCACTACTCAGGATGCTGCAGAAGGGACCACTCTGCAGATGAACTCTTGGATCCTTCTGGGAGTGCAGGGGACTGAGAGAGGCTAGAAGAACACAGCTGGGCCAGTGTCATTTTCAAGTTCCAGTTCAGACTTTTCATCATATTGCTGTATTTGCCTCTTGTCAGAAGGTGTGTTCTCTCTTTATGGTGTTTGAATGCAACCTAAAGAGAAGTTCTCCCAGCTGGCCCAGTGGAAAAACAAGCAGAAATGTTCTTTCCAGAGAAACACAACACAGGTCTCTGAGAGACTCTTTGTCACCTGAAGTTCCATGAATCCTAGGGTCACCGTTTTTGTTGTGCAGTTTACCTACAGGGGACAGCTGCAGGGCCGTTCTTTGGTTCCCCCATCCCCCATGCCCAGGTGCATGGAGGACGATGGCCCTGGCTGGCTTCTGAGAATACCAGGAGTCATAAGGGAGTCTAGAGAAGCCTAGGATCAAGGAACCTCGATATTAAATCTGTCAAGTGAAATCTTTTCCTGTGGAACATGTTCTAGAAGCTTCCTTTCAGTGAACCAGGATATAGGTGTAAATGTATCCTTAAGTAATCAACAGGCTGTGGAGTCAACTACAAATCCACACAGCTCCCGAGGCTGGACAACTCTACAGGAGGGATAGGCAGCTGCCGTGGGCCTCCAGAGCCCTTTCAAACCATATGAATCAAGCCAGAAGAAGTGGTGTGAAGCATACTGGCTGGGCCCAGGGAACTTAGAAACCAGCAGTAAATATGTCAGCAATATTAAAACTGTCCCCGAGTGCCAAGAAGCTCTTTGCCAATGGGTATGTGTTAGATACCAAGGGTCTGGAGAGATGGGGTCAGAAGAGCACGGGACTGGGAAGCAGACCTTGGTTCTAGGCCTGGTTCCACCACTATTATAAGACTTCAGGCATGTCACTGCTCATCTCTGCCCCCCAAGAATACACACTTGAAAACAGGAGGACCAAGCATGGACCAGCCTCCTAAGAGTCCACCAGTCTGAAACTGGGAACCTCTGACTATTTCCATGGCCAATCTTAAGCCATTGACTCCATGACACCTCCTGGTCTCAAAGACCATGGGCAGGTGGTTCCATTCTGGTAGGGATTTGATGCAATATTGGGAGTGGCGCCAACCTCCAACCCCTGCCACCAACATCACAACCACCCCAGCCTACCTCCAGCACCCTTTCAGGGCTTTAGCAAGATCAAAACTACTTTCATAATAAAACTCAGATGGAACTTATACCCATTTACAGTGTTGGCACTTTCATTGATGATTCCAAAGCTGCAGTGGGCGAGGCAGTGCCTTGAGCACACAATGGAGGCTCTACAGGCTACAGTGTTCTGCACCACCAAGAACCGAGAGTGGAAGGGAGGCACAAAAAGCCAGTGTCATCTCTGAATCATCAGTAAACATCAATTGTTTGAGACCTAACTTCTGGGCACACTTTTTTTGTTTGTTTGCTTATTCTGAGGCAGAGCCTGGCAAGCTACCCGTGTTATATTTGATATGCCAAATACCAGTAACAATTATAGACCTCATTCTGGAATGGATTGTGGCTCTTTATGTTCCTGGAGCAAGCAGATGCCCTTGGGCTCTACTAGCATGAGACAGGACACATGGAGATGTTACTGGGGCCCGCTCGAGAAAATTGATGAACAACGGGAAGACAGTGATACAGTGATACAGTTTGTTTATTGGTCACACCCAGCGACGCTCAGGGTTACTCCTGGCTCTGTGCTCAGGAATCACTCCTGGCATTGCATGGGGGACCAAATGGGATTTCAGGGATCGAACCTGGGTCGGCTGCATCCAAGGCAAACGCCCTACCAGCTGGACTATCGCTCCGGCCCTGGGCATACTTTTGAAACCACTTTCCACTACACCAAGACATGCATGTGAATGATAAGGTAAAAACATTTGGTTCAAGTCCAGACAAGGTGGTTATCTGAGGAAAACACCGTGCAATGGAGTGAGAGGTCAAATGAGCCACTTTTCCCATGGAACATTGTTCGGATGTGTGAAACTCTTTTCAGAGTCTGAGATTGTGTAAACTTGGATCTAAATTTGGCAGAGCCCTCTCCTCCCTGCCCCCTTTTATTTTTCAGAAGTCAGTGAGTTCATCACTTGAAGAGGGGGCATAAAGTCTGGATAAAGTCTGTTGTTGGTGTTGGTCTATTGGGGGAGCAATGTTAAAATTTGAATATCAAAGATGAAATAGAATCTTGGAAAACTGTCACTTGCTATTGTGACCTTCCTAGTCCTCAGGGAACCTTCTTAAATCCAATTAAGAAATAGCCCTTGCAACATTTTCACCTTTGCTAATGAGAAGGGTCAACACTTACCAGATCTCTACAAACACATTCCAAATTATGTGATGCAAATTTTCATGGGCAAAAGAACCCTTGGCCATTTAAGGGCAACCAACATATTTAACATCAAAGTGTAGGGACAGTTCATAGGTTTTCGGATCCTATTTTACAATGAACTTGAGAACCTTAAAGAAACCACAACTTGTTGAGTGTGGGTGCAAGAGCAAAGAAGACCTTTGTGCAATTATTTTGAAATACTACTAAAATCTTTCTAACTTTGCAACTCCATATCTATAGAAGGCTGTGATTTCATTATATGCTTCAAAGTGACATTGCACTGGATTGAATACTGAAACTGATGTCAGGATCTAGATGTCTTTTGTTCATCAAAAGATTTGCAGAAATAATGAAATTGTGGCTCTCAGCATGTCACCCACCCCCAAGAAGACAGTAGGAAACTTGGGGGATATAAGAGGGGCAGAAGGTTGCTAATGGATATAGGGGGTAGAGTCAAAGTAACAACACACAGGACTGTCTCCTTAAACAAAACGCTCTGGCTCAAGCTTTCAAGAGGGCTCAGGTTAGGGGAAACCCAGATAGAAATTTATACCACTCTTCTCACTGCACTTTTGTCTATTTCAACATGTTAACATGTCCTGTGATTTATGATGATTTTTAAGTAACTTCAGAGTTTTAACTTGAGTTTCTGTCTGTGACACAGAAGCGATTGATCAATATAACCCACATAAAAGCTTTTGATGTCCCTAAATGATCTTTTTTGTTTTGCTTTTTGTCTGGGGCCATATCCAATAGTACTCAAGGTGTCTCCTAAATCTGTGTTCAGGAATCACTTCTGGTGGTGCTCAGGGAAGGGTATTGGTGTTGCTGCTAGGGACGGAACCTGAGTCAGGCATGTGCAAAACAAGTGCCCTCTCATAATAGCAGGATAGATAACTAGCTCTCTGGCTACCTCCTTAATGATACTGAGGATTATAAAGGGAGTTCTAAGGTCAAAAAAGTTTGACAACTCCTGATAAAGACAACAGAATTAGATTACAAAATTAAATTTGTCCCTGAGTCCTATATTAGACACCATTAAAAAGAGAGAGAGACAGAGACAGAGACAGAGAGACAGAGAGAGGATGCCATGACAGGTGTGTCTATAGACAACAAACTGTCTCATAAACAAAGGAGTGAGTCGAGTGAAACAGAGGAGAGCGCAGGCCTTAACAAGACCCATTCAAGCATCTCTTCTGTGTCTGACGTTGTGCTCAGTGCTAGGAACAAGACCATGACTAAAAAATTACATTTGCTGCTCCCAAAAGCTTACAGTCTAGAAGAGAAGAGCCATGGGCACAGAGACTTTAATCCCAACAATTGGAGAAAGAGAAGAAATAGGCAACTGGGGGTATGCAAATCAGGAAGCAGGAGAGGCCTTGCGTTGGGGGAGTGAGTGGGGCAAGCTAGGGTGTCTTGAGATGAGTCTTGAAGGATGAACAGGAATTTGGTTCCTGAGAGTGTTTGGAGAGGGAGAGGGTAGAAACACAGCTGGGAAAGGTGGTCTTCCCCTACAGTGGAAACAACAGAAACATAGAGGCACAGATGAGCATGTAGTCAATCCAGGAAGGATCTGAAAGAGCATGAGAAGTGGTCTAGAATCCCTCCCCCAACAAATGGACCACCCCCCAAACCAAGATTAAAAAAAATCAGGAAACAATGGATCTGAAAAATATCCACTCTCCTGGAAGGGGCTGGTATAGCAGTGACTGAGGTGGCCTGATCCAGGCCGTTTGGAAATCAGAGCAGACCAGACCCCGCAGGTCCTGGCAGGGTGCAACGTGTTCTCCCAGTCTGTGCCTGTTTGAATCTTCTCTGTCTTCATACCTTGTCCATCTCCAGCTCACAGGGCTGTCCCAGAATATTTGGGAGGATGGGTGGTGAACAGAGTCACTGTGGAAGGAGGAAGAACGCACCCCACCCCCATCCTCCAGGCTCATTGGACTGAACCCCAGGAATTCACTCTCCATCTGCCAGAGGGCACCTTTCTGCTATTCACTGATGCCGAACTATGGGAACATGGTTTCCCCACCCCACATGGAGGTCAGCATGGCTGGAACACCCCCTTCAGAAGCAATATCAACAGTGATCTTCAGAAGCAGATCAACAGTGTTCTTGGAAATTGGGGTCGGGAGAAAGGGAAGACCCTTTTTTCTTTCATGTTGAATTGATGGATGAAAAAAGGACACATGATCATTTGCCCTGGTCTGGGGGTGGGTGAGGGTGGGTGAGGGAGGCCCTTTCCACCACCTTTAAGGGACTACCTGGGACTCTGCACCCCACAAGCATCAGACTGATACCTTTCTTTGTCAAGGACCCAGAAGCTCTCTCCAGAATTGTGTCTCCTGGGCAGGCTGACATCCAGTGGACCCAAGAGGGTAAAAGCAGGGAGGAGATTATTAACTTTAATTAAAAAAAAAAAAGTACAACATTTTCAGAGACAAGACAGGTAAATAAAACAAGGGAGCTGGGTGAAGAGAGTGTTGCCTAGTGGTGACGGCCAAAGAAGGCAAGAGATAATGTGCCAATCACTGGATTTGCTGTAGACCCACTTGTTCTGTCGAAACACCAGTGCGGAAACTCAGCTCCTCCCCACCTGGGCCCCCAAATCCTGCCCCCATACACAGCAATCATTTGCTTTTGTGGGATGAGCCCTTTCTTCACCAGCTCCTGAATCTTTCCTGATAAAAACTCGCCCTGGTGGGGCTGACAGCCGTGCTTTGAGGACCAGCCTGTCCTTTTATTCCCGAACCACAGTCTGAGACAGAGTCTCGTGACTGGAAATTCTTCTGAGGAAGGCAGCTTGGTGCCGCCATGTTGCTGCTCCCGTGCTTCTCCCAGAAGGAAAACAAAAACCCCACCCCTATAATCATTTTCATTTTCCCCCCAAAGCCCCCTATGATTTCTAACATCCACCCCCCCAAAAAAGAATTTTCCTTTGAGTGGGCTTGTCTAGCTCCGTCTACAGAACGGAGACGGACTCCCTGTGTTTCCTCAGACTTTCTCTGCATCTCTTCTGAACCTCATAGTTCCCGCCTGGCCAAGACTTGTGCTCACGCTCTGCTCCCCAAAAAAAAGTTCAAGAGGGGAATGAGGACTGAGAACATGGCTTGAAACCTTTTAGGTTTGTCACTAAAGAGCCAGAGGGGCGCCCTAAGGGAGAAGCACCTGGCCTCCACAGGAATTGGCCCGAATGAGGCCCCCTGTTAGCCCTCTTTCCAGAGTGAACTGGGCAGCCTATAGGTTAGACACTCCTCCCCCAGACTCTTAGACGTATTGGCTAGACACTCCTCCCCCAGACCCTTAGACGTCCACAGGCCAAAATAGTACAAAAAGCAAAGAGGATAGAAATAAAATGGAGGGCTCGCCTAATATACAGTCCCTTGGGCTCAGACTCGGGGGTCCAAGGAAGCACAGAACTTGCCAGGCAGGACAGTTCTCTAGCGTCCAGCAACAGCGCTTTTGTTGCCCCCAAAAAAGCTCCATAGCACTTCTGATAAGAAAGGAAATTAACCCAAATCCTTGACTGGGTTCTAGGATGGAAAGGGACAATGAATACCGTCTTTGTTCTTTGAGACCACCACCCTGGACCTAAAATCAAGGAAATGCAACAAATGTGCTGCTTGTGGAATAAGAGAGTGGGTACTTTAACGGGTGTGAGGAAAGTTAGAATGTGGGACCAGACGAAGGGGAGGTCAGCAGGTATTTGCCTGTGTCTGACTGATCTGGCTTCACCTACGGTCCCCTGAGCACAGCCAGCAGTGATCCCTGAGCACAGAATTGCAAGAAAACCCTGAGCAAAGCCACAA
Source organism: Cryptotis parvus (assembly GCA_021461705.1). NCBI lineage: Eukaryota > Metazoa > Chordata > Mammalia > Eulipotyphla > Soricidae > Cryptotis > Cryptotis parvus. The sequence continues at coordinate 53,829 of JAJIBD010006003.1, forward strand.
GTGGCTAAACTACACACTCCTGCCAACAACAACAATAGCAGCAACAGCACCAACAACAAACCAAAGCAATGATGTAAGCTGAAATCCTATGAGATTCAGTTATAAAAAGCTGCAGGGGATACATGACTTTGATACTTACGCCAGCACCGTAAAGGGGGAGGGAAAAGCCAGGTGAGCAGGGGGAGAAGGGGGAGGGCTAGGACAAGCAGATGGACAGGAAGGCAGTCTGGGTTTTCAGGCAAATTGGATGGCCTTGGGAAAGAGTGACCAGGAGGGTATTTGGTTAGTTTACAGTGGGAAGAGAGTTCCAGAGACTCTGCTGGGGAACAGGAGGGAGCACCTGGGACAGGGAAGCCCACACCTGCAGCATCTGGGGGCATTCACCCCCAAGACATGAAAGGGTCTCTGACCAGTATGGCAGAGCCACATGGGGAGCATTTCAGAGGCCATCTTAAGGGGTAGGGACAGGCAGGGACAGGGAAGTAAAGGAATCAAGGTAGAGCCTCTTGGTTTTGTCTTTAGCACCTCAAGCCCATGGTGGGGCCATTCGGATGAAGGAGGAAGTTGGTTCTACCCAGTATCTCTGGTGACTTTCATCTTTGGGGCTTGGCGCTCTCCCAAGAAAGGCGCCTGCAGTGTTCACATGACACTTCTCTGCCACCCCAAGGTCTTGGAAACTGCGACTTTATCCCTGGTCCACTCATTCGTTTGTTCATTCATCACAACACACACACACACACACACACACACACACACACACACACACACACACACACACCGTCCCGGAAGGAGGGCTGGAGATCCCGTCCCTCCCATGTTTCACAGTCCAAAATGGGGGTGAGGGAAGACAATTGAGCAAGAAGGCATTTACTTGCTAAGGAATCACCTTGCTTGGTCCATATTGGCCCAGAGAGGGAACAACCAAGCCAGAGAACAGGCTCCTTTGACCACACAGGGCAGCCCCTAGCTCAGGGCAGGTCTTGAAATGTTAGCTCTAAGCTGTCATTTTCTGTCTCTTTGCTTTTTTCATTCTGTCTTGTTCTCAAGGATGCCATTCTGCCCCCTCCACATACGCACATACATACATACATACATACATACATACATACATACACATATTAGTCAGGGCCAGGCCTGGCTCTTTAATGATTTTGTCATGCTTTCAGATACTTCTGAGTTCTGAAATAGCTTGCTTCATTTTCAGTGCTCTGCTCTCTTTGTGGGTTTAGTTCTTTTCTTGTTTTTGTTTTGGCTTTGGTATCTGTCCATCCCTGTGTTGAGTTAAACCAGATGCTCAATTATCCAGCTAGCCAAATGCAAGATTACCCAGCTAGATCATACCAAAAAAAATTCATGTCCTGACTTTTCTGTTGTTTAAGCACTGCATTTTCTGAACTCTCTTTGCACACCATTCACTCTATCCCATAGACTTTGCTACTTTGGGTTTTTATTGTTGGTCTTCTCTAAAGATCTGTGTGATTTTAGTAGTTTATCTACCAAAGTTTGGAGATATCTGCCAAAAAAAAATCAACCTCACTTTTTGTCCTTTGCAAATTTTTATCAACGAACAGGATGACAGAACATGAAGGTTCTTTCCTCTTGTCAAGCCATGTCAAGGCCTCTTGTAGTTCACAGAGTGATTTTACAGGAGTGGCTCATGGTCACCCTAGGTTAAATAGTGCCAATGACATGATGTGGGTATTTTCCACCACAGGAGTTCTCAATTCTCCCCTGGGCAGTTGGCCTGGCTCTCTGTGTGTCTCTGGAAAAACTAGAGCTGAGACTCCCCCCATCCCCGACCCCCTCCCCTCAATTCCTGCGCAACTTTCAATGAAAACATGTGCGAACCACTGACCTACTTCCTGTTGAGGTGTTGAGGTCCAAGGAGGACCCGTGAGCTGGGGAGACACAGGTTTGACACATGGGCAATATGAACCGAGCCAGGGGCCAAGGAGAGGGCCCCTAATGACTGCTGGCACAATCTTTGCATGCAAGAACATATTGGACATGTTCAATCTCTGGCACTGTGTCCCGCAAGCACTGCTGGGAGTAACCCCTAGCACAGGTGGGTGTGCCCCGCCCCAAGAGCAAAGGCGTCCAGAGGACAGGAAAGCAGAAACACAGTAGATAAAGTGCTTGGTTGTTTAAGCCTAGGCTGGGGCAAGGTGGAACATATGCAGTTTTCGTTGTTCTGTCCTGTCTGCTCCCTCCCTGGCTCCTCTCTACTAGCCGGAACTACTGCGTCGCCTGGAGCCAGCTGGGGTCTGGGCAGAACCCAGTGGATAAGCCCCAAACTAGTCCTGATGGGCAGGAGCACAGAGTAACTGTTACAAATCTCAACTGTTGGGGGAGTCCAGGAGGCAGCAAATTTCCTAGAAGTGGGGCCAGAGAGATAGTACAATGGATAGGGTGCTTGCTTTGCAATGGCTGACCTGGGTTTTGATCCCGACATCCCATATGGTCCCCTGAGCACCGCCAGGAGTGATTCCTGAGTGGAGAACCAGGAGTAAGCCCTGAGCACCACTAAGTGCATCCTAAATACACACACACACACACACACACACACACACACTTTTAAAAAAATTTTAAAGAATTTTCTAGAAGTAGCCCCCAACCTGGACTAAAAGTAGCGTCTCTTGCTCTTAGGTTTTCAATGAGGGCAGATAAACTCAGTCTCTGTATATCTGGATCTTGGATCTTAGGCAATATTCTTCAGCTGGATTTCAGACTCATAGCCTGAGTCCACTGCAGCCCTCGATGGGTGACCTACAAGGTCCCCAACTTCCACCCTGGGATGGGACAGCCCAGAGTGGCTGGTGGCCCTGACATGCTCAGCTCCGTGGCTGCAAGCTGGCTAAAGTAGAGGCTCAGCCCAAGAGAGAAGATGCCAGCAGCTCAGCATGCTGGACCACGGGTTTTGCAGGTGGAAGCTCAGAGTAAATATAAGGCGAGGGAGTTGGGTGAGGAAAAGGAGAGGGAGCTTCTGGGAACATGGTCTATTCAGGCAGACAGTGGAGCTGCCATGGTGTAGAAGCGGGCACCAGGGCTAAGATGCGCCTTTGGTGGTCCCAGGAAAGCAGTGGGATGCCGGGAAACCAGAAGGAAAGAATTTTTCAAAAACATCCTTGAAGGAAAACTAGAGAAAAGCATGACTTGGTGGCAAGGTCAGCTTCTGTGCCTTGAAGTGAAGTAAGGCTCTTGATGGCAGGTTGAGCACCTCAGGGCCAGTGGGTAGTAGTTTAAAGCAGAGAGTTCCCAGACTGCAAGTGACAGCTCGGAGAAACCACATAGGGTTCCCTGATTACCACTAGGAGTGACCCTTAAGCATGGCTGGGGGTGTGGCCCAATGTTTATGCCCAAAAAACGCCATGGGAAACAAATGTTAGTCAAAGATTTGAGTTTAATTGAATTACACAACTCTTCTGCCATTTATATGCTATCTAAGTTCTAAATTTTTCTCAATGGAAAATGTTCATTAAAAAACAAAACTTTGGGGTACATGAGGTGCACCCATTCATATCTCCCAAATACCCAACTCTTGATTAAATTGGCTCAGACATTGTACTGAGTAGTTTGATGCTTCAATGATCCCCACAGCTGAGAAAGGGAATTGACAAGGATGGGCTGGGCCCACAAAGTGCACAAGAGGGAGAAGGTTCTTACCTGAAAGCCTAGAAGATTTGGGCTGGAAAGATAGTACAGTGGGAAAGGGCACCTGCCTTGAACATGACTGGCCACCTGTGCACCTCCAGGTGTAACCCCAAAACAAAAGAAAAGTCTAGAAGAAAAGTCTAGAAGATGTATAGATGTTTTTGTGGGAAGGTGAAGGCAAGGGGTCCCCAAGCTGTGGATCCAGGTGCCCAAGGCTAGACCATTAAAGGATGATAATAGGGTCCCTTAAGCCTAAGCCCCCCCCCCCCCAAAAGAAACAGGAAGGGAGCTTGGCCCTCACCCATCCACCCAGATAAATAATATCAGACTCCTCTAAGTAATGAAAATTCAAAAGTTTGGGCTTCCACCTGGGATTGGCTTTATTTTTTTAGTATCTCTAAATATGGACATGAGAACAAATAGGGAATAAATCAATATATTTAGGATTTAGAAATAAGGGAGAAAATTATATGAATATGAGATTAAATGAAGAAGAATTTCAATTGACTCACTTTCAAAACATTTATTTATTTTAAAAAGTTTAAGGCTATTACCCAAAACAGCAAAGGTGAGAACATAAACCATCAAAGTTGCCGTTGGAATGCATGACGCAGAAATTTAAGTAACCTGGGGCAATTTGTGGATCTTTGGCCAATATTTTCCTTAGGGATTTAATGTTTTTAACCTATAGACTGCCGTTTTTAGGGCTCTTTCAGGGTCAGGGGAACAAACATTGTTTTTACTGGTTTTGGCATATCAAATTCGCATCAGACAGTTTGCCAGGCTCTGCCGTGCAGGCAGTACACTCTCAGTAGCTAGCCAGGCTCTCTGAGAGGGGTGGGAAGAATATTCCTGGTAATTTAGAGATGAATTGCACGGCCGCAAAGTGGCCGCACCAGGGAGAGCTGGTAGCAGTTCTGCCTGGTGTATCTGTGTCTGTGATTCAAGCATTCCTGGGCTTGAAATACTCTCCTCTGTAGAGTGGCTCTCTGTAGGGTGGGTCTCTGACAAGCTGGGCTTGAGATTGGCTTAGTCTTCTGGGTGGAGCTCTGATGAGCTGTGGAGTCTGGATGATGAAAAACGCTGCCAGCAAGGTGTGGGGGTTCCTCTGGATTCTTCTGAGGCTCTATTGGGATGGTGGGCTCGGGCCAGAAGTCGCTCTGTCCCTGACCACTGGTGGTCAGTGGAGTACAAGGAGTGCAACGGGGAGAGCTGGTAGCAGCTCTGCCTGGTGTAGCTACGTCTGTGGTTCATGCATTCCTGGGCTTGAAATTCCTGGGCTCCACCTCTCCTCTGTAGGGTGTGTCTCTGTAGGGTGGGTTTCTGACAAGACCTACTGTTCAGGAAGGGAGACATCCACAACATTGGCAACTATCACCCCATCTGCCTGTTTGTCATCTACAAGTTGTTCACTCGAGTCATCCTGAATAGGATTGGCAGAACATTAGATGTAGGACAAGCATGCGAGCAAGCTGGCTTCTGAAAAGGATTCAACACAATCGACCATATCCACACAGTAACCAAGCTCATTGAGGTTTGTAGGGAATTCAAGATGCCACTCTATCTAATGTTCATTGATTTAAAGAAACCCTTGATTCTGTTGAGACTAAAGTGGTCATCGAAGCCCTAGCTAAACAGGATGTTTAAACCCAATACATCACCAGAAAGGATGAAATTATGAAATTTACCTGCAAATGGATGGACATGGAGTCTATCATGCTGAGTGAAATTAGTCAGAAGGAAAAGGACAGATATAGAATGACTGCATTCATTAATAGGATATAGATACCAGTGTTTTAATAAATATGGGAAATGGTAATGGCAGATTAAGACTCACCACTGAATATACACAAAGAGACTTAAGTGATAAACTCTAAATATCTGCAGGGCTAGCCACAATGTGTAAAATAAGAGGGAGAGAGATGCAGAGACAGAGAAATAGATAGAGAAAGAGAGGAAACTGGGGTACCTGCTATTAAGGCGGGTGGGGGACGGGAGGGGGAGGGGTACATTGGTGGTGGAAATGGGGCACTGGTGGAGGGATGGGTGCTGGAATACTGTATTACCAAGAACCAATTATGAACACCTTTGTAATTGTATGTTTCACGGTGGTATAATAAAAAAATTTTTTAAAAAATAAATAAACCCAATACATCAAGATCCTTTGTGAGCTGTATTACGGATTCACCACCAGGATCTCACCATTCTACAAGGTAGTGATCATTGATGTCAAAAGAGGGGTTCAGCAGGGTGATACCATTTCACCAAATCTCTTCAGCGCCACCCTCGAGAACATCATGCGATAATTAGAATGGGAAGGAATGGGAGTGAAGATAGATGGTCGGCAACTACACCACCTCCGCTTTGCTGATGACATTGTTCTAATAACACCAAACATTAGCCAAGTGGCACAAATGCTGGCTGACTTTAACCGAGAATGTGGAAAGATAGGTCTACAGCTGAATCTCAACTAAACAATGTTCATGTAAAATTAACTAGTTCCAGAGGCCCCATTCACTCTCAATGGAACAAACATCTCTGAATGCAGCAATTATGTGTACCTAGGTCGAGAACTCAACATGATGAACGACCTAAAACCTGAGCTGCGCAGGAGGAAGAGAACAGTATGGAATGCCTTCAAGAGTATCAAAGAAATAGCCAAAAGGACAAAGAACCTCTGGCTCCAGGCACATCTCTTCAACTCCATCCTTCTCCCTGCATTAACATATGCCTCAGAGAACTGGGCCCTACAAAAGCAGGATGAGAATGCTATTTGGGTCTCCCTAAGATGAATCGAAAGAGCTATGCTTGGAATATCATGCCTCAAGTGAGAGAAGGAATCCGGAATTCCAACCTCCATCGACGATCCAGAGTCAGGATGCTGTCTTGTTTGCCAAGGCCTCTAAAATCAGATGGGCTGGACATGTAATGCGATTTGGAGATGACCCCTGGACTAGAGCCGTTACTGGATCCCATGGGACATCGAAAGATCACGTGGCTGCCCACCTACAAGATGGTCAGACTTCTTCATCAAGACCCTGAGCGAATGGTTTGAGGCTCTTCGTATTCCTGGAGCAAGCAGATGCCATTGGGCTATATTGGCACGTGATAGGGTCAAGTGGAAGCGTTACTGGTGCCCGCTCGAGCAAATCAACGAATAGCGGGATATCAAGTGAACCTATAGACTACTTGCAAGTGAATGTAAAAGGTGAACACCCAGTGTGAATCTGGGCAACGTTCTTCAAACCCTTGCTTCTGTGTATTTTGAGCTCACAGTTGGAGTAAAGTCAGCATCTGCTGAACTGAATCAAATTGGACCAGTTGAAGTTTCTCCCTCCACCAGGACTCCCCACCAACCAACCACTTTGCTCAGGGCAAGTGTGTGGAGCCTGGTGACCCAAAAAGGCTGTGGGCTCATTGGCCAGCTTGAGCTGCCTTTGCTTTCTACATCCATCTTACTCATGACCCAGGCTCCAACACTGCTGGGGAGATGTAAAACCTTTGATGTGCAGGAAATAACTTACCTTGATGTGACTCATGGCACAATCCTATTGGCAGCCCCAGAACCCAATTATTCACACACACACACACACACACACACACACACACACACACACACAAGAGAGAGAGAGAGAGAGAGAGAGAGAGAGAGAGAGAGAGAGAGAGAGAGAGCCAGCCCCAAACAGCCCGATGCCCAAAGGGGCAGAACCAAGCTGAACCAGGCTGGCTGTAATGTGATGTTCCCAATTCCCAGAAAACACCCTGGCAGGATGAAATCTATTCATAGAGACAGCTGCGTGCCCATCCAGCGGCTCAGAAAGGGTGAATGTGTCTGCCTACGTGTCAGTGCTGGAGCCTGGGATTGTAACACAGTGGCCAGGCCCCTAGCTGTCTGGGGCCAGCAGACTGGCCTTGAAAAAGAAGGAGCTTTTGGCCTTTCAAAGGCCGAACTTAAAAGTGACCCCGTGTTCCTGCAGAGAAGTGTGTCTCTGCCGAAGGCGTTTGAAGGTTGCCGAGTGTCAGATTAAATGGCAGGAAAATGTGGGCCACAGGCGGAGCTAAGCAGGTCTCCCAGAACGTGAGGCAAATTTGGCATCTGAGTGGAGGGACCCTCCTCCTTGTCACAAATTATGACCTTTTTACTTTATGGCCAGGGAAAGGGGGACGCAGGAAAACCACTGTCTCATTCCTAAGTCATAGGGCATCCCGGGCTTTTCAGCCTAAGTCTCTGCAAGGGCAGACTCTACTCTGGATCCAGCCCATCCTGCAACCCCTCCCACCTCTTCATATGCCCCCCCTCCTCCTACACGAGCATTGATCAGCTCTGGGGGGCCTCAGCTGACCTGTGGGCACAGTGGGCACTGGTGCTTCATCTCTGGTTTGGTGGTTAGGTGCCACCCGCTTACCACTCCTATTATATCCTCCCAATCTGCCCTTCCTTGTTGACTTTGGACCCAGACGGGATCCTCAGAGACATCTGGGCTCCCACACGGGCACTGTAGGTGAAGGGGGCGAACAAACATTTGGACTGCACTTTCAGAGACAGGGGAACAGAACGGGTGGACATCTCACGGGTGGACACTCAGGTATGTCTCACATCAAAATCCTGCAGAACACACAAAGCAGTGACTGCCAGGGCCTGCGGGGGGCATGGGGGAAGCAAGGCTAGAGAGCCCTTTGTTCCCCAGCACAGCTCTGTGCCCTTTCTCTAAGACTGAAAGCACATGGTGGAGGGAGAAAATATCACCCCAAAGAGGCCTCTTGCTTACTGTAAGTGAGGGATTGTACTGAGCACAGCAACCCAGCATGAAAGCAAGAGCCCCAGAGGGGTAGGAGGGAAATCTGGGCTAGAATGGAAAATCTATGTCTTTTTTTTAAATGGAGACTCGGGGTCAGATAGCACAAAAGATATAGGACTTGCCTCGCATGCAAATGACGCAGTACTGTGCCCTAGCCCTGCCAGCAGTGATCCCCAAGCACAAAGACAAGTGTAAGCCCTGGGCACTGCTGAATGTGACTCAGAAGTCAAAAACAAATTTAAAAAGTTGATTCAGGAACCAGAGAGTTAGTCTAGCAGGGAAGGTGTTTGCACCAAGCTCCTTTATTGAAAGTGGGAATGAGAGAGGCAGTGGGAAGGCAAAGCCCCCCCAAGAGGATGCGGGTACTGGTGCTTACTCCCTTCTGTAATGCAGTGGGCAGAAATTTGTACTCCAGCAGTGGCCTGTGTCAATGCGGAACTGTCATGGCTGCATGCAGGTAGCCCAGGCTGCAAGCACTCTAGTAAGTTACCGTCCCTCTGTGGGGCTGAGAGGTGCAGATTTGGGGCTGCTCAGCTAGCGGTGCCGGAGAGAGGAGAAATTAGGGCCTCTCCATGCCCACATGCTAACTCTTGTTTTTAGCAAGTGGACAAGTCCCCATGGAAGGGGTCATCTTCTGTCTCTGTCACATCCAGCATACACACACCACCACATCTGAAACCCTGAATCCCTATATCAGTATCCAAAGCCTCCATTTCCTGGGGAGTTCTTTCTGTCCCCCAATAGTCGTATGTTCTTGCTAGAAGCAAAAATGCCAGTGGCATGGTAGAGAAGCAGGAAGCTGTGCCATTTTATGGTGTGTGTGTGTGTGTGTGTGTGTGCATAGTTTTAAATAGCTTTTGCTCCCTAATTTCATATTGCTTAGGGTAATGTTAAGATTAGTATATCCGGGAAACAGCAGTGAAGCAAGACGGCCTAGAAACCTTTTCAGAGAACAAGAATGTTGAGCTCCTTTGAATTGTGTGTGCAGGAATAAGCTACAAGGGCCTGGTAACCAGTAGACTCTGGCTCTCCTTCGACCCCACTCCTGTTTCTTACTTATGCCTCCCAGCCCACAGGGGGCCAGGTGGAGGTAAAGCAGGAGGGGTCAGGTGCCTATGTCTTCTTCCTCAGTGGTATTCTAAGTTCTTCCACTGTCCACAAGAATGCTCGTGGCGGCAGCTTATTCTATGGATGTCTGATCACTCACTCCATAAGATTACAGAAGCCTCATCAAGTTCCTCCAGGTCACAGTAGCTGACTGTTACACCGAACACAAGGTCCTTCACTCTCCTTTTATCCCCACTCCTCTGTCCTACCTACGTAGCCTTTCACTGGAAGGACCCCAACTCTATGGACGTGTGTGTGTGTGTTTATACACTGGGCTATTCTTGCTGCTGACCCTCCTTTCCAGTTCACACTCTGTTTTCCAGATCTTCACCACTAAATCTCGTTTCAGCTTCTAGACAGCCACCACTACACCCGTCTACCACATCCTGGATCTTCCACTTACTAGCTGTGTGATCTTAGGCAAATTACTGAAGGGGGCTGCTGTCAAAATAAGAGAGTGAAGTCCTCACAGGGTGGATGTGAATTCAGCGAGAACTCTGAAACAGACTTGACCCATGTAAGTAAGTAGACCCCGAAATGGTAGCAAAAACACAGCGTCACTTGCTGCCTTCTCATCCTCTTGGCGAATGGTGTATTGACCAGGTAACCGTTGGCTCACGTTGTACATAATTCCTTGGGTATTGATACTGAATTGCTCTGGGCATCTATCTGGGGGAAGGCACATAGGATGGACAGATACATGTTCACACTGGGGGATGTATACCCTTGTGTTCCAACTTGTAACTGAAGGCTCTCATTCCCTGCTTTCTGTCCAATATTTGGAAGTAACTTTCCATTCATAGTTGTGACTATGACCCGTGGGAGCCGCCATCTTGCTTTGTTGAACATCTTTGCCCACCAGGTGCAGTTCAACATCCTCTCATACATTTGTCAGCCTTCTGTGAATTCATACCTGGCCTAATTCTCTCACAAAAACAACCTGCCTTTTCATTTTGGTTTGTACTAATTCCTGGGGTAGACTAGAAATTGGTCCTTTGTCAACTTTTGTGGCAAACATCAGGTCAGTCGACAAACTCATCTTTTTCTATGGTGTCTCACACTTATCAGCAATTCTTTATGTGGTCAGTTCCCTTAATTTTTCTCCCTAATGGATCAGAGAGGTGGTACGGTGTGTTGGCACATGCCTTTCTGTTGGCACTTGCCTTTCATGCAGCAGACCTATGTTCCGTCATCAGCATCACATACAGTCTCCAGAGGAGCGCCGGGTTATCCCTGCCCACAAAGCAGGAATAAGTCTTGAGCAAAGTCAGTGTGGTATAAAGTCAAAATAAAATTTTAATTCTATATTTTTTCCTCGTGATCTGTATTATTTTTCTCACTTCTCAAAAAAAAAGTATTTCCCAGATGAAATCTTGCTTTTTTGCTACAAGTAGGGGTGTCTTATAAAGCTACATAAAAAATAAATAAAATAAAGCTACATAAGTCATAAGAGAAATGACAACTATTCGATGATCTTACCCACATGTGGCATATAATGAAACAGAGCAAGAAACAACATCCAATGAAAACCCATCAGACTCTGAAGACAGAATTTAGGTTACCAAGGAGATAACCTGGGGAGGAGGAGCAGGCAGAAGCAGTCCTACAGACAGTGGTAAAGGAGTCTGGTAATGTTGTTCCTCTAAAAGTTAGAAACATGTGTGCCCTTATAAACCAAAGTTACACTAATAAAGTCATTTGAAATATTTTTCCAGGTATAATGGGTAAGTATCTTGCCTTGCCTTGCCCAGAGCCAGCCTGGGTTCAATTCCAGCACCACATATGTCCTCCATCCCTGCCAGGAGGGATCCCTGACTACCATTGGGGATGGCCAAAAAACCAACTAAAATAAAACAATATATTAAAAATAATCTTTTCCCGAATCTGGGCAATATTGGTAGGGGAACGTGAACTTGTGACACAGTTGATGTTGGAACATTGCATGCCTGAAATTCAATCATGAATTACTTGATGACTTTGTCATTCACAGTGATTCAATAATATATATAAGACCTTCCCTACCCCATCTTTCTCCTTTCTCTCCTTTCCTTACCTCCCTCTCATCCCCTTACACACACATGCACACTTGCTCTCCTCTCTGTCTCAATACCTTTCACATTTATATAATCTGCTCCTTTTCAGAACTTCATTAAATTTATAATGCATTTTATAACATAAATATATATGTACATATTATGATACCAATACCCAAGGTCAAGTGAAACATATATCAGGAAGTCTTGTCAAAGGTGGAAATTATCACAAACGTGTGGGAGTCAGAGGCTAGGTAAGACAGAAAATGGAACAGTGTGCTAACAATTGTCGAGGGTACTAATGCCAACCTAGAACTGAGCATTAAATAGAGGCAAAAAGATACACATGACAACCCTTTAATGTATGTTCTGTAATCCATAATCTGGAGGGGAAGGAAAAGAGAAAGAGAAAGGGAAAGAAATAAAGAACCTGCCATGGAGGAGGGCTGGGGGAGGGGGAGGGAACTGGGGAGTTGGTGGTGGGAGATGGGCACTGGTGGCGGGATGGGTGCTGGAACACTGTATGACCAAAACCCAAATATGAGCTTTCTAATTGTATATCTTTGTAATTGTAAAAATAAAAATTTTTAAAAATTAAAATGCAAAAAAAAAATTATAATGCATTTGGGTTAATCATATAGGTTAGAAGATAGTTATTTTTCTTTATACATTAGTCCAGTTCTTAAATACCACCTGAGGAGATGCATGTCACAGAAAACAGTTGATGGGTCTAGAGCCCAGTTTAAGTTCATCTTCTGCTCGAAAGTCTCATCCTCTGATACACCAGAAAACACTTCCTTGGCGCAACAGAGGAACTTGTGGCATCCTGTAGCTGAGGGCAGGACCAACACATCCATCCCTTCCTTTTCAACTCAAGTGTAAGAAGTGATGATCACTTGATCACTTGACTTTCCATGGATCATCGATTTACTGGAGCAGGCACCAGTCACATCTCAATATGTCCTGTCACATGCGAGATAGCCCAAGGGCATCTGTCCACTCCAGGAACATAAAGAGCCTCAAACCATTCCATCAAGTCATGGGAATGAGGAACTGTATTATTTCATACACGTTCCTGAATGTTTTCTAAGCAATAGCTTAACCATCACTGTTGTATTTTCTGTTGGCATTTCATTGGATCTATGGGTTAATTTATGAAGTTTTTAGCATCCAATCATGAACATGGGGTGCTTCTCCTTATAAGTCTTCCAGTGTATTCATTAAACATTTGTGCCTTGTGCTGGAGAGAGAGTACAGTGGGTGAGGCATTTGCCTTGCATGCTGCTGACCCTGGTTTGATTTTCAGCTTCCCATCTGGTCCCCCAAGCTCTGCCTGGAGTGATCCTTGAACACAGAACCAAGAATTAGCCCTGAGAACTGCCAGGTGTGGCCCAAAAAGTCAAATAATGTTTACTATTTTATAACCCTAATAAAAGTGATTTTTGCACTTGAGATCATATATGCTTCTGTTAAGATGCCTTTCTCAGTATTTCCTCATTCTTTGATTCACATTTCTTTTTCTTCCCCTCCCTTTCCATTTGGGGGTTGCTTATCTTATTTCTGTGATCCAGCCTCACACACTTGGCTGTGATCTCACACCCAAAAAACTCTATGCAATAGGTTGGGGTGGAGGACGGTCTCACACTTGAGTTGTGATGTTTGCTAGCATAGTGCTCATTAGGGCTCACTCTCAGGTAATTGTGATGCTCACACACATTCTGGTTGTGTTGCTCAGGTGCCTCACACATCTTTAGTTGACATGCTCATACAGCTCTGTTGCATTGCTCACCTCCAACTGGCTGTGCACTGGAAATCCAACCTCTGGAGCAGAGTTGGGGCGCCCTAGGCTGCAATGCAGAAAGGCCCAGGTTTGGTACCTTCTGGCAGCACCAGAAATCAAAGTCAAGGTTTGATATTTGCAAGGAAGGTGCCTTTAGCCACTGAGTCATGCCCCAAGATGTCATTCTTGTTTCCTCTGAAAATGCCCCTTTTTCTATCATGGGCACGCAGGACTTAAATCCAAATATTTTGCTAATAGTATGTCTCTTGATTCTGATTGGTTTTCCTCATTGAATGATTAGAGCACCTACTAATGGCCCTTCCCTCTCTGTCCTGATTCTTTTCATTCTTTTTTCTATGTAATCTTTTTTTTATACACTTTGTACAGTGACCAGGACTTTCAGTAGTAGATTAAACAGCATTCTTTATTTTTGTAGGTCCCTTGCTCCAGATTTTCAAAATTGACAGCTTCTTTGCTACTCTATATATTTCTAGTACATTCCCTTTATATAGACTTTATCAAAGCTAACGGCTTTGATTCTAGCTATGATTATTTAATGGACTTCATGATTTTTAGGGATCCTTGAATTTCCAAGTAAATCTTGTCAATTGATATATTTTTTAATTTATTTTTGTCCAGAGAGATAAAGTACAAGTGGATAAGGTGTTTGTCTTTCATGTAGCTGACCTGTTTGATCCCCAGCAGAAGATCCTCTGAGCATCTCTAAGAGTGATTCCTAAGCTCATAGCCAAGAGTAAGGCCTAGGCATGGGCTTTGTGTGCCCACCCCCAAAAAAAATGATAAAAACATATTCTTGGGGGAGGCAGAAAGATAGCTCAGGTGCCCTCATCAGATCATGGAGAATGTATATGTATACTATGTGTGTGCATATATATATATATATATATATATGTGTGTGTGTGTGTGTGTGTATACATACATGCACACTCATAAGTAGGTACACAATATAAATCAGGCAGTTATCTCCTCCCCAAATTTCTGAAACCATGTGTGCAAGAGGCAGAGAGCTACATGGGAATGATTTTAATTATATTCTTCTACAGTTCTGTTTAAATTTTCTCTATGTGTAAAAGTATATATTATTATTATTCATAACTTTATGTTTTCTTTTAATTTTGGTTTTCTAGCATGTGCATATACAGTCTTCTAGTATACACGTATACATACTGAGCTCTGGTGGTATTTTTTTGTTTTGTTGTTGTTGTTTAGGTCTGGGGGTCACACCCTTGCTGTGCTCGGGGCATATTCTTGACTCTGTGCTCCAGGATCACTCCTGGTGGGGCTCGGAGGACCATATTTGATGCCAGAGATCAAACCCTGTTAGGCCAAATGCAGCTAAGTGGCTCAGCACCTCTTTCAGTATTTTCAATGTTTTCTTAGCACCCGCGTCCCCTTTCAAAGCCTTTATTTTGTTTAGATGTCACAGATTCCCAGTCATTTTTGCCAGAAATGTGCTCAGGAACCAGTCTTGGCAGTACTTGGGAGAACTATGTATGGTGCTAGGGTTGGCCATATATACAACACAAGCTGGTTTGGCTGCCTGCAAGGCAAGTGTCTTAGCCCTGTAATATCCCTTCGTCCCCAGATGGGAATTTTTAAAGCTGCATCTTTATTAGAAATTTCCATTTTCATGGCATAAAACTCAAAGAACCATCCCCTGCACCTGCCAAGCTCTCATAGTGCCCTGCAGGATTGTGTTATGGAATTCCTATGACTTAGACCTCTGCCTTTTAAGTTAACTCTTAACATCTTGAAAATATTATCCTATTTTTTTTTTCAAATTTGCATTCCTATGGGGAGAAATGAATGTTAATTTGATTCCAGTCCTTTGTGGGCTGGTTTTCTGTTTTGTTGTCTCCCTTTCTTGCTCCCTGGAAGCCTCAGAGATATTTGATTTCACCACAGACATGTCTCCTGATGATTCATTAATTTCTATTTTTTATTGACATTGTCCAGCATTCTACAGAAATTTCCCAGCTCCCCATAATTGTTTTCTTCTGCTTCAGACTTACAGAATGTCCTCTCATGTTCTCTTGAAGGTTGGACATTTATTTAAAACCAACGTTCACAGGTTACCTCAATTCCACCTGTTCCAGCAGAGTTTGTTCAACTTGTTAAAGCTTCTCATCTCCTGATGATTGTCTGTGAAAATTCTATTTTCCTTGCAAGTCTGACATCTCTAGGACTATTGACTCTGTGGGCAAGTAATAGCTATTTTCAAGTGCTCTTCCCCTTTAAGGCTATGCTCGCCCAACCCAGGCCCCCTCCCACTACCTCCATATTTAATCATCACCAGGACCTCTCACCTTCATCCCCACCTCTCCTGACCTCTGCCTTAAAGGTCACCTTCCTCCTTTGGCCTGCTCTGAGTGGAACTTCCCTATAATTCTACCTTGTGGCAAAGCTGTGGATCTCAATCACTCCTGGGATTGTTTCCCTCATTCTGTGAGCACCCAGCCCCAGCCTGCCTGTTCCCTGACTTCCCATTTCTTTTTTTTTTTTTAATATTATATTGTACCACCGTGAGATATACAATTACAAAGATGTTCATAATTGGGTTTCGGTCATACAGTGTTCCAGCACCCATTCCTCGACCAGTGCCCATTTCCCACCACCAATTAGCAATTACCACTTACCAATTACCACCCCCTTTCCCTAGCCTGCCTCTATGGCAGGCTCTTTATTCTTTCTCTTTCTCTCTTTCTCTTTTTCTTCCCTTCCACATTGTGGATTACAATACATACTTTAAGAGGTTGTCATGTGTATCTTTTTGCCTGTATTTAATGCTCAGTTCTAGGTTGGTATTAGCACTTTTGACAATTGTTAGCACACTGTTCTCTTCTCTGTCTTACCTAACCTCTGACTCCCACACGTTTGTGGTAGATTCCACCTTTGACAAGATATATATATATATATGTCATGCAAATAAATGCATTCATTCTATATCTGTCTCTCTCCTTCTGGTTAATTTCACTCAATACGATCCTCTCCATGTTTCACTCAACATGATCCTCTCCATGTCTACCCATTTATAGGCAAATTTCATAACTTCATTTTTCCTGACAGCTGCGTAGTATTCCATTGTGTAGATGTACCAAAAGTTTCTTTATCCACCTGACTTCCCATTTCTCCCCATGCTGTGCTCCAACTCCCTTGGCCCAAACCCAGATATCTCCCCAAACCCCACCCTGCCACCTCCCCATGCCCCACCCACTTTTCCCACCTCTCCAGGATTCTTGGGGAACAAGGATCCCTAGGTGAGGTTCTGGGACAAGATTGATGCACCTGTCCGCCCCTACTCTGCTCCACTTTGGCTCACCACTGTGGTTGCATGCTCTGCCTCCTGCCATAGCTACCATGGAGTGTGAAAGCAAATAAGCAAACAGGTGAACAGGGAGCAGGACAGGAAGGGCTATTTCTTGCATGCAGAGATCAGTTAGGAGCCAATGGCTGTTCTGCAGCCCAATGGTAGGGTTGAGGATTTGGGGACACAGAGGCCACATGGGCTTGAGTCCAGTAGCTTTCCCAGCTCAATAATTGCCCTGCTCTGTGTATGAGAGAGAGAGAGAGAGAGAGAGAGAGAGAGAAAGTACAGTCAAGCATGTGTGAGGTCAGGTTATTGTAACAATAAAAGCAAGCCAAAAATAGAAGAAAAGGGAAAAAATAATAATCACTTGTATCACTTGTCTTCCCATTGTTCATCAATTTGCTCAAGTGGGCACCAGTAATATCTCCATTCATTGGGAATGAGGTCCACTATTGTTACTGTTTTTGGCATAACGAATATACCACAGGTAGCCTACCAGGCTCTGCCATGGCTCTGGGTTCATCCCAGGGGGCCCAGTCTTTTTCTATGTCAGATCATTAACCATCCAGGGCCCACAGGGCAGAGCCCTGAGTGTAGACAAGCCTGACTCCTGTCTGCCACCTGTCAACACAACCAGGCACTGCAGCCACACCTGCAACACCTCAAGGGGCAGGTGGCAGAAAAATAATAAAGTTAAATAAAATTTAAATTTTAAGGACCCCCTGGGATGAACCCAGAGCCTCGGCAGAGGCTGGCAAACTACCTGTGATGTATTTGATATGCCAAAAACAGTAACAATAATGGATCTCATTCCCAATGAATGGAGACGTTACTGGCGCCTGCTCGAACAAATCGATGAACAACGGGAAGACAAGTGATACAGGTGAAGTGATTGAAGCTGGAGAGATAGATAGTACAATGGGTAGGGCATTTGCCTTACATGCGACTGACCCTGGTTCAATCCCTGGCATCCCATATTGTCTGCTCCTTCTCCCCCATCATTCCAGAAGTAAATCCTAAGTGCAGAGACAGGAGTAGGCCATGAAAACCCCTGGATGTGGACCCAAAAACAAAAAAAAATATTGTTTTCAAAATTTAGATAACATGAAAGTGTCTAAAATACCCTACAAAATATTGGGTTTTTTCCACACTATCTAGCGGTGCTTAAGACTTACTCCTGGCTCTGTGCTCATGGATCACTCCTGATGGTGCTCTATGAAGCACATGATTCCAGGAATCTAACCAGAGTCACCTGAATGCAAAACAGTTTGATACAAATATATTTAATGAAGACATTATAAGACTTAGATGGATGGAGATGTACCACATTCACAAGTTAATATTGCAAATGCAAAGTCTTGACAAATTAATCCATAAATATGAAATATCAAAAAATAATTGGTAATAGCTTAACATTCAGAAATCATTGTATCGCTGTCATCCCGTTCATCATCAATTTGCTCAAGCAGGCACCAGTAACATCTCCATATGTCCTGTCTCATGCTAGTAGAGCCCAAGGGCATCTGCTTGCTCCAGGAACATAAAGAGCCTCAAAGCATTCCATCAGGTCTATGTATGGAAATAATAAATTTATGTCAATGATTATAATTTTGTTATTTTGTTGCTGTTTGATTGGGTTTTTTTTTCAGTGATGCAAAAGCAAAATATTTTTATTGATGTAAACTTGCTTAGGAAGACGAGAGCAGAGAAAGAGAAGAATAAGTTTTCAAGAGAGAACATGGGCTTCTCCAGAGTGAAAAGAGCAGTGGTGAGAAATACACATTCAAGGGAGTTTCTCCAGAGTGGAAAAGTCAATTCTTACACTTTAAGGTAAAAATGCAGATGATGGTTGTGTTGACATCCGCAGCTATAGAATGCTACATGTTCTGCTATTCACAGCTATAGAATACTTACATGCTTTGCTGTCAGAGAATTAAGCTTTCAGAGAAGTGGCAAAACGAAACTGGGCACTAGATCCGTACATCATTTTCTATGACTCTGCAAACGATGTTTATTCTTCAGTGGTATTTAGAGAACCAGATTAATGTGCAAAAGAAAAATAGCCCGGATGTCTTCTCTTCTATATGACAAACTCCAAAGATAAACTCCAAATGAGTTACAGATTTTATTTTTTGCTTTTGCTCACATCCGGCAGTGCTCGGAGCTTACTCCTCTTATCTCTGTTCTCAGGGGTTACTCTTGATGGTCTCAGGGGACCATGTAGGATGCTGGGGATCAAATTCAGGTCAGCTGCGTGCAAGACAAACACCTTCGCTCTGGCCCAAGTTATAAATTGAACGCAGCCTTGAGAAGGAGTGGACAATAGATATAAATGTGTAAGGCACTTCTGCTAGTTCTCCCTCTTCCTGGGGTGCTGCCAAGTTTGCCCGCCACCTATTTCCCTGGGAACCTCACCCCTCCTCTCTTTCCTGGAAGCAGAGTACCGAAGCACGGCATCCCCTCTGAGCAGGGAGCCCATTTCGGTGTTTGTCCTGAGTTGTGCTATGTGCAGGTTTGAACCATTGTATCAAAGTCCACTGATGCCTGGCACAGACAAGATGAGGTTTTGGAGGGTGAGTCTCAGTCCTTTGTTTGGCAACAATCATCCAACTCATCGTAAAACATGTCACCAGACCAGTGAGGGTCTGGGCCAATGACTTGTTTCCCACCGGGAAGTAGCAGCAGAAGAGAGAGAGAAGCTCTAGTAAGCAGTGAACCCACCACCCGGTCCCTACCACTAGCTCAGTTTTCTTCTCACAGCCCCCTTTTACCTGGACCTTTGCCAAAACTCTCAAGATGCAATTCACTCCACAGGAGGAAGCTTTGGGGTGCGTGGCTTCCAGGGTTCTATCTTATGATCTAAGAGCCTGAACTCATCTATGCCCAGCAGTTTGGATGTTGAGTCAAATAATCTCATTGTCTTTGGTGTCATGTGTTCCCTAATCACCATGCCTTGACCACATATTGCTCCAGAAATATTGGATGGAATGTATAGTTGAGTGGCTGGGCAAATGGATGAATGGATAGATAGATGAATGGGGGTAGAGACAGATAGATGGGTAGGTGGGTAGATGGATGGGTGAATGAGATGGATGGATGGTGGATAATGGTGGATGGATAGGTGGGTCAGATGGTGGGTGAATAGTCGGCTGTATGGATGGGTGAATAGGTAGATGGGATGAATGGATGGATGGATGGATGGATGGATGGATGGATGGATGGATGGATGGATGGATGGACGGACGGACGGACGGACAGAGGGACGGACGGACAGACGGATGGATGGACGGACGGATGGACAGAGAGATGGACGGATGGACAAACGGATGGGATGAAAGAATGGATGGTGGATAATGGTGGATCATGTGTGGGTAAATGGGTGGATGAATGGATGGTGGATGCATGGATAGTTGAGATGGATGGGTGAGATGGGTGAGTGGATGGGAGGGTGGATGGTCGGGTGAATGTGTGGATGGGTGGTTAGGTGGATGGAATGAATGGAACTATGGAATGGATGGATGGAAGTGTAGATGGGGTATATATGTATATATATATATATATGGATGGGTGGATAGGTAGTTGTGTGGGTGGGTGGATAGGATTAATGGATGAATAGATGGGTGGGATAGATGGTGGATGGAGTGGATAGATAGATGGATGTGTGAGTGAAGAGATTAATGTGTGGGTGGGTGGATGGGTAGATGGACAGATGGATTGGATGGATGAATGGGTGAGTGGATAATTAAGGAGGCATCTCTGGAGGCCTGTCAGCTGTATTATTCTTAATCTTTCATGCCAAACTATAGAGATACAGACGTCATCAAACAGTGCAATAAAGTGACTTGAAATTGTCACTTACTTGAGCCAGATGGGACAGCTGAATGCCCAAGGATGTGGATCTACTTGAACCCTGAAATGCTGGGGACCATCAGGACCCATACTGGCAGGGGGTGGGGCCCACCAAGACTTCACCCAGTGGAGGTGGGGGACAAATGATACAGGATATCAAACTGGGAGAGGGCACGTGCTTGAGTGACTTGAAATTGAGTCACAACTCAAAATTATGCCACTTTTAGAAAATCTCTAAGTGGTGAGATCAAAAAAAGAGTCTTCATGTTTATGGGATAGCTTCATATGGCTTCTTGATGGTTCTTTTATTTACTCTTTAAGGGAATGGGAAAAAAGTCCTGATAGTACAGCAAGTTAGGCTCGGGCCTTGCATGTAGATGACCCAAGTCTAATCCCCAGCACTGCATGTGGCTTCCCCATCAGTGTCAAGAGTAATCACTGACTGACCACAGAGCCAAGAGTAAGCCCTGAGTGTTGCTGATTGTGGCCCCAAAACAAAACCCAAACAAGAAAAGACTAGTGGGTATTATTTTGGTTTGATAGATCCCAAATAAAGAACTAGATAGTCTTGACTAAGACTATGTGACCACAGCACATTGAGCAAACATCAGAGTGAAGCCCAGCTTTCGTCTCATTCCAGTGACCCCTGCTCATTTTGCTATAGCCCACCCTGGCATCGGGGAGCTAGGAAGGCTGGTATGAGATGGAGCAGAGGTGAAACTCCTAGGAGGGTCCCAAGGAGACTCTGAACCAGGTCAATGCCCGTGGGAATGTGGTCATGGATCCCTGGAGGAACATTAGACAATCTTGCTGTCGCCCTGAGCCCTGAGTCTTGTGTCTCCCTGCCCTGAGCCTTCTGTCTCCCTGCTCAGTCCAGCACATACTGCCTGGCTCCTGGTTTCTCATTCAGTCAAGTCCCAACAGCATGGTAAACTCCAGGGATAGGAGAGAGGAAGGTAAAAACTAGTGGCAGGAGCTGGAGAAAGAGCTTCAACGACTTCATGGGGACCCAAAAGTCCCAGATTCATCCCTAAGGTGTTTGGAGCCACCATCCCCAAATGTTTTTTGACAAATTAGAGACCCGAGGGTGTTTTAGGAAGCTGGGGAGAGGATCAGACTTGCTGACTAGGACACGGGCACCATAGGCAGCAGGTTGGAACAGGATAGAAGCTGTACAGGGAATGGAGAATTTGTTAGCAGATGGCTTCAGAGGTCTTGGTGGTTTGATTGGACACAGGTGGGTGGGGAGTGGACAAAGGGTGAAACCCAAGGGGCTCTGACAATCATGTTCTCGGAGAAAGAAATGAGGCAAGGATGGTGCTCCTGAGGGAAGGAAGAACCGGGCCTCAGAGGTTGCTCAGAGCACTCAGGCTCCTTCCTACCTCTTCCCACCTGCATCTGGAAGTGTTGCTCCCATCCCCACACCCCCAACTGCACCTCAGCCCCAGAAGGCCTTAAAA
This sequence comes from Cryptotis parvus, assembly GCA_021461705.1. Taxonomy (NCBI): domain Eukaryota; kingdom Metazoa; phylum Chordata; class Mammalia; order Eulipotyphla; family Soricidae; genus Cryptotis; species Cryptotis parvus. The sequence goes on from JAJIBD010006003.1 coordinate 75,836, forward strand.
GCCTACTGACCAGGGCTGTGGGCCAGGCCAGAGCAATAGCAGAAAGCCAGATTTGTTTCCCATCAACACAGGATCTGGAACCGCTGCCTTGCAGGGAACGAGGTGCCTGCTGACCACTGGCTCCCCACTTACCTGATTAGGGATCTGACCCCACTTTGTCCACTGGCCACGTGCAGCAGTGTTCGAATTTACTGACTCTGCACTCAGAGATCACTCCTTTTTTTTTGCTTTTTGGGTCACACCTGGCAATGCTCAAGGGTTACTCCTAGCTCTGCACTCAGGAATTACTCCTAGTGGGGGAAGCGTATGAGATGCTGGGGATCAAACCCAGGTTGGCCACGTGCAAGGCACACACCCTACCCATTGTGCTATAACTCCGACCCTTCAGAGATTACTCCTGGCAGGGCTTGGGAGACTATCTGGGGTGCAATCTTGGGTCAGCCGTGTGCAAGGTGCGTGCCTTACCCGCTGTATGATGGCTTTGACCTAGCTAACATCCCTTTTCCTCCAGACCAGCCTCCATCAGCTGAGATGCCCAGAAAGGTGTTTTATGACCTTGAGCAAACAGCTTGACTTCCCTGAGGCCTTGGGCTCCTGGTGATCACCAGCATTCTTACAGAGGAACTACTGAGGTGGTAAAATGCAATGAAAATGTTTACCACTCAGAAGAAACCATCAAAAAAAAAAAAAAAACCCTGCCTATCGCCTGGGCAACCCGACGGCTTTAAAAAATCTTAAGTGGCTCTTGTTCTTCTGATTCATCACATTCTATGCATTTAACTTCCCGAACAAATTTAGCCCTCAAAATATCCTGGTACATTTTCTACCCACCCTTTAACATTTAAAGCCTCCGTGTTCCATACCCCTTCACCATTTCTACATCACCTGTTCCGCCAGCAATCTCTTATTTGTCCTCTTCTTCTTCAAGCCCAGCCCCTCCCACCTTCCCTCCTGCAGAGACAAAAGCCACCAGCGAGATTGTGAAGCTGGGTCCATTCCAGTCACCCTCCCACCCAAACACACATAAAAAGAGAGAATCCAGCTGGGCATTAAAGGAAAGATCGGGAACAGAGGATGGAAGAGGATGAGATACAAGTCCAGAAAGGGAGGTACAAAAGAGCTTGAATCAAATTTGCTGATAAAACACACACACCTGTACACACACAGGCACACACAGGCACACACACACGCACACACACACACATACACACACACACACACACACACACACACACACACACACACACACAAACACGTACTGGGGTCACAGGCCCAGATTAGGCAGGCTGTCAGTTCAGCATCTCTTTCAAGTTCTTCTGAACACTAACTTTGTTTTTGTCTTTTTTTTCTTTTCTGGGTCACACTCAGCAATGCTCAAAGGTTACTCCTGGTTCTGCACTCAGGAATTACTTACTCCTGGCAGTGCTTAGGGAACATATGGAATGCCAGAGATCAAACCCAGGTCAGTCACATGCAAGGCGAATGAATGCCTTATCTGCTGTACTATCACTCCAGTCACCTGAACACTAGCTTGAATGCCAACTTCCCAGAGCTTCCCAGCAGACCTGGCATTTCACCTTCTTGCGCGTCTGCACCACAGCTCAGCACAGAATGACCAGTACCACACTCTGGCACTGTTCTACCGAGCACCGTTTTTCCTTCTCCACACTCAGTTCACACCACAATTTCTTATTTTTTAAGTAAACATTGCCTCTAAAACTTTGAATCATTCCAAGATCTTAAACACACACACACCTGTACACACACACACACACACACACACACACACTCACACACACACACAAGTACTGGGGTCACAGGCCCAGATTAGGGTCCAAAGCAATAGTAGCACTGGTAGGGTGTTTGCCTTGCACAGAGTTGACCCAGGTTCAATCCCGGCATCCCATATAGTCCCAAGCACAGATGTTCTCAGGTAGAATGTATCCCAGGTGTGAGCAAAATGGAAATATTGAAATAAAAAATTAGGGGCTATATCTGTAACAGGTAAGGTGCTTGCCTTGCGCTTGGCTAACTCAGGTTCCATCCTGGCTGGGCACTGCATATGGGTCCCCTGATCCCTGTAGGAGTGATTTTTAAGTGCAGAGTCAGGAGTAAGCACTTAACATAGCTGAATGAGGGCAAAAGGGGTGGGGGGTTCTGATCTATAGTACAGAAAGAAGGACACTTGCCTTGCAAGCGGCCGACTTGAGTTCTATTCCTGGCATCCCAGATTGTCCCGAGTTCTCCAGGAGTGATCCCTGAACACAGAACCAGCAGTAAACCCTCAGTAAATCTGGGCACCCTGATGTGACCCAAACACCAAAAAAAAAAATTTAATTTAATTAGCTTTTTATAATACATGCTAGAAAAGTAGGTCAGGCCTCAAGGCCTAGTTATTAAAAGAACTAAGAGAAGAGGCTGGAATTGTACATTGAGGAGGGACAGAGGTTTCCAGGCCTTCTTTACTCATTTTTCTCTCCCTTTGAAAGACAAAAGCATTTGGGAAAAATCACTTCTGCCCAATTAAGATTTATTATTTTGCAATTTTATGGGGCCTTATTTTGGGGGTCAGACAGCTCAACCTTGATCATATAATTGCTTTCCATAATGAGTCTCTCTCCTTTATCTAGACACATTTTTTTCTCTCCTCTCTCATATATCCTAAATGAAACTCGTGTATTTTGCAGGAATTATCTACTTTCTCTGGAAATTCTTTTCTTCACCATAAGACAAGATCCTGAACCAGGGTAGAAAAGAGACTGACTTTTCCCAGACTGGCATCCCCAACCATACCCACCTACTGACAACATTCTTGAGTTCTTGAGCTGTTCAAGGGAAAGTTAAGTAGTCCATCAAGTGTTCCCGTGGGAAATGGTGCCAAAGGGTAGTACCATAGCAGGATGCTTGCATGGCATATGACTAACATGAGTTTAATCCCCAGCATCCCATCTGGTCCCCCTGGCCCCCAGGAGTGAGCCCCTGAGTGCAGAGCCAAGAGTAAGGCCTGAGAACCACCAGGTGTAGCAAAAAAACAAACAAGCAAAAAATATTATAGGATACTTGAAACCAGGACAAAAATCAGTATTAGACAAGAACAACTTTTCTTTCTCTAAAACCCAAAGACCAAGATGATTTTTTATCTGTTTACTAATCTACCCAGGAACTCAAGGATGAGTTTCAGACTTTCTCATTTGGTTCTTCCCCTCCGAAGGTTTGGAGATGAGGGTGAAGAACCTGATGTCGGCAGGCAGATAGAAAAGGGCCCCCACGGCAATGGAATACCTTGGAAGCAATAAAACTAATAGCCCCCAGGCTGCAAAAGCCCACCTTGTGAGCTCACATGATAGGGCTTCACCCTGTACCCACAAACACAGAGAAGGTTGGACCCCCTCCAAGAGAAGCTCCAGCAGGAATAAAGGCCAAGGAATTTCAAAGACCACCAACCACTCCTAACTCTCCACCTTGGCAACCACCCTAACAATGAACTCTTACCTAGGGAGAAGCTCTTTGTGGGGCAGCTTAGGAAAAAAAACTATAAAAGCCAACTTGAACAAAGGAAGTGCTCCTTGTGCCCATGTGGCCAAGCACATGTGGTACCCAACTCAAATGTTGCCCACATTTCCCCTCTTGAGACATGTCCTGGGGCTCTCTCTGTCTTTGGAGAAGCCCACGTTCCCCTTGAGTGTATTACTCTACCTCCCTCTCTCTCCCTCCTTCCCTTCCTCAAAGTCTCCAAATAAAATCTTTTACTTCACTGCTCAACTACTCCTGAAATTCTGTCCTGTGGTAAGGGCAAACACCTGGAAGCCCTGGGTAAGGTCTAGGACTGACTTTCTTTTCCAGCAATTCCTCACTCCAGCCTGAGTCCCCAGCTACCGCAAGAAATCAGGTGATGAGGACTAACTCCCATGCCTAGAAGGACAAGTGGATGTCAGGTGTGGCTTGACAGTCACCTCATGAGTCTGGCAGGGCTCTGGCCTGTGCCACACAGGGCCTCGTCCGCAGATTTTATCAGTCCAAGTCATCCCAGTAGATCCCAGCGTGGCAGAGGTGGCTGGGGAGAAAGTGACTGTCTCTCTCCTCTCCACCTCACATTAGCCACCCCTGGGGCCCTTCAAATACTTTAGTCTGTTTAGTCTTGGAAATAAGATGGAGTGTGCCTCAAGGGAAAAGTGAAGGGAGGATTTTATTGTTGAATCTGGCCCCCACTGGTCTATAACTTACCCTTTCTAAAACTTCCGTGTTCTCTTTACAATAATGTTTCTTGTGACCCAGCAGATAAGAGGGTGGGAGTCAGCTGTCTTCTGGCCTGCTGGCTGATTATCAAAAAATCTCTTTTATGGTCCATCACTGCATCTTTCGTTGGGTTAACCCACAAGCAGCAATGGACCTGACCTTCATAGTTCCAATAACTCCATCTAGACGTGCAGTAACTCATCTAGATATGCAGTAACTCATCCAGACATGCAGTAACTCATCCAGACATGCAGACCTGACCTTCATAGTTCCAATAACTCTATTTAGACATGCAGTAACTCATCCAAACATGCAGTAACTCATCCAGGCATGCAGTAACTCATCCAAATATGCTGGTATGTTTTTCTCAATTTCCCTACTGAACTTTTCTGCTCTGTCCTTCATAGTGGTCAGAATAGAGTGTTGAACAAGTAGCAAATCTCTCTCCTTCCAACCTAGATCCAAGAGCTGTCTTCTTTGTGTTGTCATCCCACCACTCCTGTCCAGAAGGAGGGATCTTAAGATTTAGGTAGAAATTGGAATTTTAGTGTTTCCAGGTTACAAGGACTCAGTTCTAGGCCAAAAATGAATTTTGCCACAGAATCTGGGAACAAGACACAGAAAATTAAGCAACTGTTCCTTCCCTGTTCTCTCACCCTGGAGTTTGGAAACTAGGTGTTAGTGGTCTTGTTAAGGAGTCCCCAGCCCAAAGATTCTCGAGGCAAACCTGAGAGTTTAAGGTCTGTGTCAGGGAGAGATGAAAACCCTAGAAAACCCTAAGGTTTGCTCTGCCGTGCAATCAATTGAGACACATCAGTTTGCCTGGAGGCGCACTAGCATGTCTCTTTGAACTAGGATAATTGATTACATTATGGTTGATCCAACGTGGCCAAGAACTCTTGGAACATCTACATATATGTCCCATGCAGGGACCCGTGGGAGCAGGAAGAGTATTGAACTGGGGCAAGCAAGATTCATGATAAAAAATGGCCATAATTATGAAATCCATCCAATTCTGCCCAAGCTCCTATGTGTCTGCTCCGGAGATTCCCTAAAGGCAGGAGAGTAGCTCTTCACATAGCTAAGTATATCTGAGTCTAATGCTCAGTAGGGAATGTCACTGACAGTTTCCCATTCTATTCGTCCCAACATCTAAAAAGACTCTAAACAGTCTTATTTGATACTTGCCTAGAGCATTTTGAAGCCTGGTAGGTATTTTGTTATCTGTCCTATTCTTTCATGCTATAGTAGCCTTTCCTGGATATGGGCTTTTTTAAATCAAGCCCTTTACATTCTAATACCTAAACTATTTTACCTAGGGGCATACCCTATCCTTAGGGCATTTTGTTAGGGGAAGGAATTCCCACATCAGACTAGTTCCTGCATCTGCCCCAGTCCAGGAAGGAAAATTCCAAGGTCAGTGAGAAGACCCCCAATGTCCTCTGCCAGTTTCAACTGACCAGCAGGATAAGTTTGAGTGACAAGTGCAAGCTGACATGAGAGCTACTGCTAACACTAGTGTCCTGACACCTCAGAGAGAGCCTAAGGGAAGGTCAGTCCAATAAGCTGTGAGTGTCTTCAATATGAAGGACACTCCCATATGTCCACTATGGAGGAACTTTACTCCAAATAAGGACCCTGAGCAAGGAAGGTTGAGATTTGAGACCATCGAGGCCCTGTCCTGAGTCTCCAAAGCCTTGGGAAAGTGGATGACCCCCAAGGTCTGCACAGGGAGGGGGTTAACTCGCACACCAGGCAAGCAGTCTGAAGCTGATGTAGACTGGCAGACAGGGAGGTGGGGGGCCTGCATGGCAATGAACTGCTGCCATTAGGCTATCACCTTTTGGAACCATTAGCCAACAATAGACCCTGAGGAAGCTGGATCCACCTTCTTTTGCATAGCCCTTGGGGGTTGCCCATCAACCTTAGATGGCCCAGCAGTAGGTTCCAGAGCATTCCAGCCCAAGAAGATAAAAGCCCCAGTTTGGAAATCAGTCAGGGCTCATTATCCACCTCTGAGTAGCCCACATTCTTCCTTGAGCACACTACTTTCTCTCTTTCCCTGCTCCTTCCCTGTCCTAAAACCTCCATAATAAAATCTGTTTTACTTCACTGCTGGAAATTCAGTGAATGCTGAAAATATGACACTCCTGAAAATTCTTTTTCTGAGAGGAAGACAAGAACCCTGAGGAAACCCTGGGTGAGGCCTTGGAGAGACTTTCCTTTCCTGCAAAGAGCCACTCCTCACTCCAGTCTGAGTCTGTGGCTCCCCGAGAAATCTTGGGTGATGAGGATTAACTCCCGTGCCTATAGATCAAGTGGACATCAGGTGTGGCTTGATGACTGCCTCATGGGGCTGTTGGGGCTCAGGCCCATGCTGTACAGGGGCTCATTGCAGACTTTATCAGTCCTAAGCCTGCCCGGGTCCCCAACGGCAGAGGCGGCTGGGGAGAAAGCGAACATCTCTCTCCCCTTCACGCCTCACATAAGCCACCAGTGGTACCCATCTACACTAAAGCCACACAAGACCATCTCCAGATCACCACGCTAACCTGATCAGCACATGAACTGTGCCTCAGATAATGCTTGATAGAGCAGGTAGAATTATTAATTTCTGGGGCCAAAGCCATAGTACAGTCGGTAGGGCATTTGCCTTGCATGTGGCCAACCCAGGTTCGATCCCGGCAACCCCTATGGTCCCCGAGCACCTCCAGGAGTAATTCCTGAGTGCAGAGTCAGGAGGAACCCCTGAGCATTGCTGGGTGTGGCCCAGAAAGCCACCACCCCCACAAAAATATATGCATATACATATTATTTGCTTTGGAAGCTACTCACTCTGTCCTTAGCCAAATCCCAAGACTTTTCTCAACCAAGCCATGTAAAATTACAGGGAATCCCAAAATAGAAACTTTACTTGCATTCTTTGATTCACTTAGTAAGATGCTCTTGGTGCTCACTATTGATCTTAGGGGAAATATGGAAGACTGACCCTTTTCAGATCAACTACTGCCTAAGAGAACAAACACTTACTGAGTTCCTGAGCACTTCCACTGTTAAAAAATTTACTAAAATTTGGGGCTGGAGCGATAGCATAGTGGGTAGAGTATTTGCCTTGCATGCAGCCGACCCGGTTCTATCCCCGGCATCCCACATGGTCCCCTGAGCACCACCAGGAGTAATTCCTAAGCAAAGAGCCAGGAGTAACCCCTGAGCATCACCAAGTGTAACCCAAAGAAACAAAAAAAATAAAAATAAAATTGACTAGAATTTCTAGGAGAAAGCCATTTCTATCCACATCATCTAGTGACAGAGCTAGACAGAAAATGTGCCACCTTAATTGTGAATTATGAGGGCCTAAAACCTTTTTTAGTAAAAAGATTCTGCTTTTATAAAGCTAAATAGCATACTAGACTCTTGCTAGTAATGGCAACTGACAAGCCACAAGCAGAAACAGGCCTCCGTGCTTGTCTGCAAAACACTTACCAGCACACAAAAGGAAAGAATCAAAATTTATGCTATGACAGTTGTGTGTTTTTTTTTTGTAAAAGAGTGTCTTCCCTAGATCAGAAAGCATTTACCTCGCTCTCTGTCTCTCTTCTCTCTCTCGCTTCTTATAAATTTTAAAACCCAACCAGACCAATACCAGGGATCTATTAGAAATTAAAATAAGCTAACACAAAATTTTACTCTCTTGCATAGCTTAGGCCTACAGCCCCTTTTCAGCAGGAAGTAGTCCCAGGAGCTAGACCTCCACCCACATTCCTTTAAAGATTTAAGACTGTGAAATCTCTAAGGTGGGGAATGAAGTAGGCAGTCAGGTAGGAAGGAGACCCCCTTCGGCAATGAGTTTCAGGAAGTAATAAAAACCAAGCTGATAACTAAAAAGGATTTCCTGTCGTCTGCATGCAGCTCCAGACTTCAGGATAACATCCTCAAACCCCAGAGCTGGACGCCCCTTTCGAGCTGGTTCCCAGAACAGAAGCTTAATAAGACTCCGAAGGATGCCAGCCCACCCAGAGAAAGCTGACACCCCCTATAAAGAGAAGAAACTTTAGCAGGAACTTTAGCAGTTCTAGAAAAAATGGAAAGATGTTCAGTCTTCTGAAAGGGTCAAAAGTCCTCTGTCCAACTAGGTTGCAGCAGTAGCTTCTTAGCTGCACACAATGGCCCAAGATAGCAGTTTGCAAAAGGGCTCGAAACCCATTTTTGCCAAGGCGAGTGGTCTGCTCTCCACCTTGGAGACCTCCTTAACCTTCTATTGGGTATACCACCTGTTCCCTTTACAGAACCCCTCCTGGGGAATGCCCAAATCCCAACCTTGTACGATGAATTCCTTTACTTTATGGGTCTCGAGGTTCTCTCTAGAGAAGGCTGTGCTCCTTTTTCCTTGAACACATTGCTGTGGGGTCACCATCAAAAGACCACCAGACAACAAAAAATAGAATTTGGAGGAGTCTATTATTGACACCAACTGGAGGGCCGACCTGCTAGACCAGAGCAGCAGCCCCACAGCAGAAAATCTGGGCTTTCATTAGGAGAGACCTTATCCTGATGCCCCCCAAAACACCTGAAAAACTTAGTTTTCCCACCAGAGTCCACATCCTGGTACCTGGGAGGTTCACACAAGTGCAGCGAAGTGAGAAAAAGTAGAAAGTGCTAATCCCATCCTAGAACTGAGCATTAAATACAGGCAAAAAGATACACATGACAACCTCTTAATGTATGTATTTTAATCCACAATGTGGAAGGGAAGGAAAAGAGAGAGAGAAAGAGAAAGGAATAAAGAACCTGCCATGGAGGCAGGCTAGGGAGGGGGAGGGAATCGGGACATTGGTGGTGGGAAATGGGCACTGGTGGAGGGATGGATGCTGGAACACTGTATGACCGAAACCCAAATATGAACATCTTATGAACATCTTTGTAACTGTATATCTCACGGTGGTATAATAAAATATTAAAATAAAAAATAAATAAAAATAATAAAAAGTAGTTACAGCGGCAAAACATGACGCCAACAGCCAGTATTCTTTAACCGCATCCCCTTAGGACCTCAGCCCATTGTTCCTGCCATCTGTGGCAGCTTTTCAGGCCCTTGCTGGAAGTTCAGTGTCTTTATGTAAGGACAAGTGAAATCAGCTAAAATATAAACTGTTAAAAACTAACTTCTGTGGCTTTGAGCACAGGCTTTGTTTGACCTGGTGTTCACTTATCAGCGTCCTTTCAATTATATTGTGCTATGTGTCTTGGGCTCTACTAGCATGAGACAAAACATATGGAGATGTTACTGGTGCCCGCTCGAGCAAATCGATGATGAACAGGAAGAGAGTGATACAGTGATACCGTGATTGTGATAATACTCCAAGTTCATCCTGTCCTATATACTGTGTATGTCTCTTATCTTGCCCTTCCCAAACATTCCTTGTGCAGAAATAAGAACTTCGTATGGCCTTTCTAGTGTGATTTTCAAAGGCCACTAGGTCCCTATTTATTTCTAAATAACATGAGTGTTTCATGATCTTGTGCGTTCCAATCATTCCTGAATTATTGCACGACCAGTTTTATTGAAAGCTGATTCTTTTGTGCCTAAACCTGTCCATGTACCAAAATCCCCCCTCCCCCAGCCAAGGTAAAGGCAAGATTCTCTGGCCCTTTTCCTCTGCTGCTGTCTGACATTGGACTATCACAGCTGCTGTTTCTAACCTGAAGGGCTTCAAATAATTTTCCCCAAATAAACCTCAGTGCTGCCAAGAAGGACCCCACAATTTACCAACTCTAAATCTCTCATTCAAAGGCCCTTAGGTTATAAACCTCCTTGACTCCCCATTCAATTACACGCCTCTGCTCAGGTGCCTAATGGAAGCCATCAGAAACCTGAAGAACTTGCTTCAAATCAATATAATAGTTCCCTTGATAAGGCTCCCTCTGCAAAAGAACTGAAAGTACCCCCACACCCCCAATCTCCAAACACACTAGGCTATCATTATTATTTGCCACCAGAAACTCGGGTGTACTGTTTGTTCTCTGCCCACACAGCTAGTCCACACACAGCTAGTCTTTGTGAGACCAGCCCAACCCTTATTCAAGAAACCCTGTTTAAAGTTGCTAGGGCTGAGTCTCACTCCAGTCAAGAGATAGCTCTCCAGATCTGGACTCCCAGAGCAGGGCCTCTCCTCTTTAACTGATGGCCACCTAGGGCTGGGAAAAGAGTACAGTAGGTAGGATACTTGTCTTGCATGGGGCTCCCCAGTTTCAATCCCTGACACCACAGATAGGCCGTGAGCACTGCCAGAAGAGATCCCAGAGCACAGAGTCAAGAGGAGGCCCAGAGCATCACTGGTTCTAATCACTGTATCACTGTATCACTGTCTTCCCATAGTTCATCGATTTGCTCGAACAGGCACCAGTAACATCTCCATACATCCTGTTGCAATCAAGTGTAGCCCAAGGACATCTGCTTGCTCCAGGGACAGGAAGAGCCTCAAACCATTCTTCAGGTCATAAAATTGAGGTCCATAATTAAGTTTCATCAGTAAATGCTTGATATGAGAGCCTTCTACTGATAGTATACCACCTATATGGCAGAGCCTGGCAAGCTACCCGTGTTTTATTTGTTATGCCAAAAACTAGTAACAATTATGGTTCTAATCAAAAGCAAGTAAATAAATGATCTCTACCTCAAAGACCACAACTTCATTTTCTCTTTTCTGTGTCTGTTCCATCTTTCTGAAACTTACCCTAGAATCAAAAGGAAGTAAGAGGTCACAGCAATGCTTTGACAGGCTCCACTCTCCCTTCCCCCACTCTTAGCTGCTCATGGAAATTCTTCATCCGTTCCCACTAAGATCTGCCCTAGCTTCCCCTGTGCACATGTTGTTGTGGGCCACATACAGGAATGCTTAGGAATCACTCTTGGGTTGGTACTCAGCAATCACCTGAGCGGTTTTGGGGATTCCATATGTAATACCAGGGATCAAACCAGGGTTAAGTGTATGTGAGGAAAACATCTTGCCACCTTTAATATCTCTCTGACCTACCCTGAACACAAATATTTCCACTAACTCGCCACATGTTCTGGCAGGATCTCCTGAGTGCTCACATGGCAGGGAGCAGGTCAGGATCTGAGGGATTTGATCCTCGCCCTAGAGCCCAGGAAATTTGACATAGAGACAAAGACAGTGAAAAGCCTAGAGAAACCTCTGCAAAGGAAGCAAAGACTTGAGAAGAAAGTTGAGAGTCAGAATTAAAGCTAGAGAGGCAGCAAGAATTCCACTGGAGAAGGAGAATGGGAAAAGAGATTCTTGAGGGTAACCCAGGAGCAATGAGCAATGACATGTGCACATCAGAGAGAGTGAGCCTCCTGTCCAGCATGCAGTGACCACTTCACAGAGGGTGACTCTCCTGTCTAGCATGCAGTGACCACCCCAGAGAGGGTGAGCCTCCTGTCCAGCATGCAGTGTCTACCTCAGAGAGGGTAAGCCTCTTATCCAGCATGCAGTGACCACCTCAGAGAAGGTGAGCCTCCTGTCCAGCATGCAGTGGCCACCTACGGTCATTGAGTTGGTCAAGAAGCCAGAAAAGTATATGGCTGATTACTGATGAACAGAAGTGTGTAGTCCCTATGTAGTGTCTGCCATGTCTGGTTGAAACCAACCTCTCACCAATACATGTTACATACTTGCATGCTTTTATTCTAACCAAGTTAGCACCATGGAACACTTGAGTGGTTACATATAAAATCTTTTTCCCTTTCTGTTGTATATTATTGGATTTAGATGACTTCTCCCACTGGGAACTAGATAAGCTGGGCAGCATAAGAGTAAACTCTGTTTGAAGACAACTGAAAGATTTCAAGGCAGTGAAATCTTGTCATGCTACAACGCAAAAAGAAGGAAATCAAGAAAAATGAACCCACAATCAGGAGCCTCTTTACCACTCAAGACACAGCTTGCTCCCATAAACAACAGTGACAGAGAGACTGAAAATCATTGAGCTTTCAGCCATCTATTAGGGCTGTTATATCTAGGGAATAATGGGGCCAGAGCAATAGCACAGCAAGTAGGGCATTTGCTTTGCACTTGACTGACCCAGGCTCAATTCTTGACATTCCATAAGGTCCCCTGAGCACCGCCAAGAGTAATTCCTGAGGGGGCCGGAGGCGATACCCCAGCGGGTAGGGCATTTGCCTTGCACGCGGCTGGCCTAATGCCGGCCCGGGTTCGATCCCCGGCATCCCATATGGTCCCCGAGCACCGCCAGGAGTAATTCCTGAGTGCAGAGCCAGGAGTAACCCCTGAGCATTGCCGGGTGTGACCCAAAAAGCAAAAAAAAAAAAAAAAAGAGTAATTCCTGAGTGCAGAGCCAGGAATAACCCCTGAGCATTTCTAGGTGTGACTCATAAAAGAAAAATTAATTAATTAATTAATTGATTGATTGATTAAATAACTAGGGAACAAACAGTTTGGGGTCCAGGCAGGAGAAAGGGACCTGATAAATACCCTAGAAATTCAGATGTGACCCCACCACCACCACCACCAAAAGGAGTTTGCCTTGGTCACAAGCAGAAATCAGCTCTCACACGCACTGGGCCAGCTTTGAATCAGATTGATCCCTAACAGCATTAAAGTAACCTCCCCAGACTAGATAATAGTCAGGCACCAGCCTATATCCCTTCTGGAGTGAGTCTGGAGATAACCTCATGCAGAACCTCAAATTATCTCTACAACTTTTCAAAGCCTATTATTGAAGAGTCCCTTAAAAAAAAAAGAGTAGTCAGGTGTGTGACTCCATGGTAGAGCACAGACCTTCCTCAGGAGAGGCCCCAAGTTCAACTCTTGGCACCATAGAAATCTACAGATACAGATGCAGTGATACGGAGATGCAGAGATGGGGGGCTGAAGCAGAGGCCAGAGAATCTTGCAATCGGGTAGGATGGGCTGCCGTGACTCACCAATATCTATGCTGGTGCAATCGGAAAGGCAGAAAAAAAATGCAAACATCTCACTTAAAGATATCCGAAAGCTTGTGGGTAAATGAGGATTCTACAGGACACGATTCCAGATGAGAGAGGAATGCACACAGAAAACTGGGGATGCCTTGCCGCTGAACTGGGCGACTCCCAGGAAGCTAATGAATGATCAAAACTTCATAAATCTCATGAGATTTAAGTGACAAAAAAAAAGGAGATTTGAGGACCTTGAAAAATAAACCTGGCTTTTGTTTTCATATAGTTTTAAATTATATAACTGTATGGGGCAGGAGACTATAAAATTCCAAGGATAGAATTTCTAACAGTTTTATGGGCTAAGGGGATGTCAAGACTAGAGTCTAGACGTCAAGACAAGATGTCAAGACTAGGTTAAGGGGACGTCAATCCCTGTTGGAGGACAGGTTTAGCTATTCTGGGAGTTTTGTTGTTTTGCCCACTCCCACTGTATCACTGTCTTCCCGTTGTTCATCGATTTGCTCGAGCGGGGCCCCAGTAACATCTCCATATGTCCTGTCTCATGCTAGTAGAGCCCAAGGGCATCTGCTTGCTCCAGGAACATAAAGAGCCACAATCCATTCTGGAATGAGGTCTATAATTGTTACTGGTATTTGGCATATCAAATACAACACGGGTAGCTTGCCAGGCTCTGCCGTGCAGGTAGCATACTCTTGCAGTCATCTCTAAGTCCAGCATTTAATGATGAACCACGTGGCCGCACGAGCTGGACTGTGATAGGCTGGTCTGCTGGGTGGAGTTCTGAGGAGAGAGAAGTCCGGATGTGGAAAATGGAGGCCCTCATGGAGTGGGGGGGGGTCGTCTGGCTTGTTGCAAGGCTCTGCTGGGCTGGCGGGACAGGGCTAGAAACCGCCATCTCTCCTGGGCTCCTTGTGAGCGGCTGGTCACAGGGAGAGCAAGTAGCAGCTCTGCCCTATGTCTGTCTCTGGATCAGCATACCTGGGCCGGATTAAAAAAAGACTGCAGCAGGGTGGATTTCGATGAACCGGACTGTGATAGGCTGGTCTGCTGGGTGGAGTTCTGATGAGAGAGAAGTCCGGATGTGGAAAATGGAGGCCCTCATGGAGTGGGGGGGGTCGTCTGGCTTGTTGCAAGGCTCTGCTGGGCTGGCGGGACAGGGCTAGAACCCGCCATCTCCCAGCTTAATCTATTTAAGTCAAGGTTCATTCTAATGAGACCTCTCTTCTATGTAAACACTGCTAGAGGGTGTGGCACTTACAGAAGTCACCTTGAGTGAATAACTTCTGACTTACACATCTACTAAGACTTCTAAGTTTTCTAGATTGGGCACAGCTCCTCTTTATACCCACTGCACCCAGCGTGGGACAGTTAGAATTTACCAGGAGACTACCACCCTGGCTATGCTGAGACTATAGGAAGACTATAGGAAGGATCATACTAGTTTGCTCTAAGCAGGCGAGTGTGACCCTTTCAGTACACGAGAACAAGATACTCAGAATCACTCTGGTGCAGATAATAATAAGAAGGACCTTGTGGGTACCATCTAGATTACATGATGCTCATGAAGTTAAGATGTATTATTTTATACCAGCCCCTCTCTCCAGTGTTTTACATAAGAGATAATCTTGGTAGAAAGGATTAGACCTTGGCATAACCTTTGTTTATACCTGCAATAGGGTGTGGCACTACACTCTTTATAGTTCTTTGTTGACATGACCCTCCTGGTTGGATTACTTTGGTGTATATAAGGGGCTGACTTGAGGCTCCCTTCACTTTTACCTTTTGGGTCTTTTAGCTTTCGGCTTTTGGCTCCTTAGCATTCAGCTTTTGGCTTTTGGCTTTATGCTCTTTGGCTTTTTGCTCCTTCTTCTGGGTAGGACTCAGCTCGGGTGAGATCCTCTCTCTTTGGTGGGAGACTTAGGCTCTTTTGTATGGTCTTAAGTTCGGACCAGAGCTAAAGTTTGTTAGTTATATTGGAGTGCTGTGAAAGAGCTTTTGTACTATTAAAAACCTCTTTGGAACTGCACCGACTCGGGAGTTTTCATCTGTTCTCCCGGCATCCTCGAAGGTAGAAGAGAACTTCTGTCCTGACATTGTCGGGGGACCCCGGTGGCATTCCCCGACAAATCCCTACCAGGGATAAGGGTGCCATGAATAGTGCGTGGGAAGTGTTGAAGGATCAGGAGCAAATCCTACACTTATCCTGTACTATCTCTGTCCCAGCTGGACCGTGAAGATCAAAGAACTTGATAGAGCTCCACACTGTCTTCCTACCAGAGGAAAAGATGCCTTTCCTATTTGTTGGGTAGAACGACTTCTGGGATAACTTACATATTGTCTATACAACAATCCAGAATTTAATTAAAAAGTGTAAGGCATGTCATTAGCACCAAAAGTATGAATAAGATATAAATAAAACAATTTTTATATTCTACAAAAGAGTGCAATCATTCTGTGTCTGTCTTCCTTCTGACTCATTTCACTCAGCATGATACTCTCCATGTCGATTCATTTATAAGCAATTTTCATGACTTCATTTTTCCTTGTGGCTGCAGTGTTCCATTGTGTAGACTTTGTAACTGTGTATCTCACGGTGATTCAATAATAAATAAAATTTAATAATGAAAAACTATTGTGAAAGTAAAAAATAATGAAAGAAATAGGCTACAGTTATCTAGATAATAAAATTAACCAATAATGACCATGAGGTAATTATAATCAATATCTTTAAGCAAACATAGAGAAAGTTAAAAAAAAATAAAGCAAAAGATGACTTTATCTTAGAAGTCATCTTAGAGAATTAGAATCATGTTTAGGAAATACAGATTCTAGAACTGAAAAATATGCAATGCTTGGAGTCCTTAATTAAATTTCTGGCATAAAGAACACAATCAACCTTTTAACAGTAGACATTGGAGAAGTCTGAGGTAGTGAACTCAAAGATACAGCAATTGGAAATAGCTGAAAGAAATAATTCTTAAATTTAAAAATATGCTAAAGGACATAGAACATGGCATCGTGGTTAAGTACATGAAACTGGAGACCAGTGAAGGGAAAAAAATAAAAAATATTTTGAAAAGTAATGACCAACATTTTTTAACTTATAAAAAATGTCAACCTGGGTTGAGAACAATAGTACAGTGGGGAGGGTATTTGCCTTAAATGCGGCCCACCCAGGTTCCATCCCCATGCACTATATCACTGTCTTCCCGTTCATCATCGATTTGCTCGAGCGGGCACCAGTAACATCTCCATATGTCCTGTCTCATGCTAGTAGAGCCCAAGGGCAACTGCTTGCTCCAGGAATATAAAAGCCTCAAACCATCCCATCAGTTCATGGGAATGAGGTCTATAATTATTACTGGTATTTAGCATATCAAATACGACACAGGTAGCTTGCCAGGCTCTGCCGTGCGGGTGGCATACTCTTGTAGTCACCTCTAAATCCAGCATTTATTGATGAACCTCTCAAAAGAATATAAGGTAAGGGGATGGAGCGATAGCACAGCAGGGAGGGCTTTTGCCTTGCATGCAGTCAACCTGGGTTCGATCCCGGCATCCCATATGGTCCCCGAGCACCGCCAGGAATAATTCCTGAGCGAAGAGTCAGGAGTAACCCCTGAGCATTGCTGGGTGTGACCCCAAAAGAAAAAAAAAACACAGAAAAAAGAATGTAAGGTTCAAAACCAGGGGCTGGAGTGATAGCACAGCAGGTAGGGCATTTGCCTTGCACGCATATGATCCGGTTCGATCCCTGGTATCCCATATGATCCCCAAGCACTGCCAGGAGTAACTCCTGAGCATCGCGGGTGTGACCAAAAAAAAAAATATATATATATACATATATATATGTATGTATATATATACATATATATATATCTATATGTATATATATATATATGTGATTAAAACTTGCTATGAGTGTAGATGTCTTTTTTTTTTTTTCCTTTTTTTTGGTCACATCGGCAATGCTCAGGGGCTACCCCTGGCTCTGCACTCAGGAATTACTCCTGGCGGTGCTCGGGGGACCATATGGGATGCCGGGGATCGAACCCAGGCAAGCAGAGGCCGCCGTGCAAGGCAAATGCCCTACCCGCTGGGCTATCGCTCCGGCCCCAAGTGTAGATGTCTTTTAAAATAACTTTCTGGGGTCTGGAGGCGATAGTCCAGCAGATAGGGCATTTGTCTTATAAGCAGTCGACCCAAGTTCAATTCCCTGGCTTCCCCTATGGTTCCCCAAGCACTGCCAGTAGTAATTGAGTGCAGAGCCAGGAGTAGCCCTTGAGCATTGCTGGATATGACCCAAGAAGCAAGCAAGCAAGCAATTAATTGATTAGTTAATTAACGTTCTGCTCTAGGACTGACAGCACAGACAGTGTAAGAAAGCACTTGCCTTATACACATGACCAAGCTGGGTTCAATCCTGGTACCACATAGAGCCCTTGAGCTCTACCAGGAGTGATGCCTCGCACAGAGTCAGATGTAATCCCTGAGCATAGCTGGGCTTGGTTCAATCCTCCTCGTTCTTGCCAACCCCCAACCCCACCACTCCCCCCAAACACCAAAGAACTTTTTATTCATTCCTTTAGTGTTTAGGGCCACACCCACCCAGCATAAGGCTTATTTCTGACTCAGTATTAAGGATCAAACCCGACTGATGCTCACACTTACTCCATCCCCATTACCCCATATGATTCCCCAAGCACTGCCAGGAGTAATTCCTGAGTGCAGAGCCAGAAGTAACCCCTAAGATTGTCAGGTGTGACCAAAACACAAATGTCAACTCACAGGCAACACAAATATAAATAGAATTACTTATTGATTCATTGTAGGGAAACAACTGAAAATGAGAAAGTTTTGAAGACAAAGCAGACACAAGACCTTCAAAGGAGAAACAATAAGATGTGCTGACTTCCCAAAGAAATTATGGAAATCGCAAGACAATGGGATGGAAGTCCTACAATAAGACAACTGCCAAGCAGGATATGCGTACATATCAAAACTTGTCCTCAAAATGGAAAGTGGTCGGAGGCCTGCTAAGGGAGGACCAGAAAGGGGTAGGGGGCAGGTCATAGGCACCTTGGTGATGGTAAGTTAAAGTCACTGCTCACCAAGACCATAAATATCAACAGTGTTTTAAATACATTACATAAACAATATTTTTTTTCAGTTTGTGTTGGCCTTGTGGGCCTCATCTAGAGCAGTCACAGGGTTTCTGGCTCTGTGCTTAGGAATCACTCCTGGTGGTAATGGAGTACCACATGTGATTCTTGGGATTGAGTCTGGGCTGGTCAAGTGTCAGGCATTATTTTTCAAGACCATACTCCACTTTTTATTTTTTTTCTGCTTTTTGGGTCACACCCGGCAATGCTCAGGGGGTTTCTCCTGGCTCTGCACCCAGGAATCACTCCTGGCAGTGCTCGGGGGACCATATGGGATGCGGGGATCGAACCCGGGCAGGCATGGGCCGGCCGCATGCAAGGCAAATGCCCTACCTGCTGGGCTATCGCTCCGACCCCATACTCCACTTTTTAAATTGTGGGAGCCTTTTTGGAAAACAATATGGACATTCCTCCAAAGACTAGAAATTGAACTCCCATTTGACCCAGCCATACCACTCCTGAGAATATTCCCTGGGATGCCAAAAACACACAGAGGAAACACCATCTGCACTTTTATGTTCAGAGCAGAACTATTCACAATAGCCAGAATCTGGAAACAACCAGAGTGCCCGAGAATTGATGACTGAATAAAGAAACTTTTGGTACATCTACACAATTGAATACTATGCAGCTGGTAGGAAAAATGAAGTTATGAAATTTGCCTATAAATGGATGAACATGGAGAGGATCATGTTGAGTGAAATTAGCCAGAAGGAAAAAGACAGATATAGAATGACTGCATTTATTTGCATGACATAAATATGTATCATATATATTTGCATGACATAAATATATAAATATGTATCATAATTATTATGATACCAATATCCAAGGTCAGACAAAACATGGATAAGGAGGTCTTGACAAAGGTGGAATCTACCACAAATGTGTGGGAATCAAAAGTTAGATAAGACAGAGAAGTAAACAGTGTGCTAATAATTGTAATAGGGGCTTTTTTTTGGTGGAGAGGCTTTAGGAGGACAGGCATATCTGGCAGTACTCAGGTTTATTCCTGGCTCTACCTACATTCAGAGATGGCTCCTGGTGGTGGGCTACCAGGAATCAAACCTGAGTTGGCCACATGCAAGGCAAGTGCCCTCCGTGCTGTATTATTGCTTCACCCCTTCACCCTCACCCCAGCACGTGGGGGTTTTAAGCATATATAGAATTAAAATGCATGCAAATGATAATACTAAAGGCAGGAAGAAGAAAGATGAGTTATTCTCAGACATGGCGATATTAGGAAAGCAATCAAGATAATGACTTTATTAGTCTCTAACCAAGTCAAAATGCAGTTTCTTATGCTGTTGCTAACAGAAGAGCCAAAACGTCAAATCTCAGCCCTGTACCTCTGGGCTTAGCATTGCAGAGAGTGGTCCTGAGCACTGACCGCACTCCCGCAGAAGACACACGCACTCCACATTGATAGTGACGGAACATAATACAGTAGATGATAATGGCTCCAAAAATCAGTTAGAAAAGGAAGATCTGAACAACCAAATTAGCAAATGAGCTAGTAGGCCAACAGCAAAATTATGTCCTCTGAAATCATGACAGTGCTTACTTGAGGGGGAAGAACAAAAAGGTGAAAGCTGTTGGACAAGGGCTGAGGGAGTTTCTAGCTTCTCTCTTGACCTGGGTGGGTGATGTTCACTTCAATATAACTTGTTACATTGAAGTAATTCAAGGAAGAAATTGTGCTAAATATATCTACACAATTTGGATACTACACAAGGGGGAAGGGGGGCTGAAGGGCTGGAGATCATACAGAGGGTCAGGAGCTTGTTTTGCACATGGCCAAGCATGATTCAATCCCAGGTATCACATACGGTCCCCCATACACCACCTAGAGAGCTCCCTAAGCACAGAGCCAAGAGTAAGCCCTGAGCACCACCAAATGTGATCCAAAAAGAAGAGAAGAATGCAACTTCATCTCCATATATTAAAATAAATAGATCTTGAAAATGTATTTGTTGAAAACAGCACGGCCAGGAAAGTACTTTCCAATCTCCAAAAATTAGTTGTCTCGGGAACAAGGATATGGAGAGGTACGGGAGAGGCCTCGTCTGTGTCTGCCACCTTTTATTCCTTGAAATGTTCTTAAATAAATATGGCAAATGTCAGCATTTGCTGAATTTGGCTGAAGGGCATATAGGTACGTGTTACATTTGCTGTAATTTTCTGCATCAAATATTTCACAATGTTTTTAAGTTCTGGAAACTGTAAATGGCTTCTCAGCTCCTGTCATCAAATATTATGAATCAATGATGTTTCAACTAGCACATAAAGACAGCCATGATCATCCCTGCTCATAAATACTTCTGGGAGTTCTGGTTTCTTTGGAAGCATTTTCCGAGGTGGGGTTTCCTAGGTTAAAGATAACAAATACTGTATTTTTTTTTTCACTACTGGTAAAGACTGAACAGTTGTCAAAACCCAGCTATCCCATGCATCCTTACAGAAGAGGGGAAGCAAAAAAAATTTTTTTTTAAATATCCTTTCTTGCCGGCCCTCGAATATAGGTCAGATCCGCTCTCACCCCAACATTGCTCATGTGCCACCCCAGCTTCTACTTACACCCAAAGCTCTCTGTCAGGGTCTTACTTAATGAAGAGGGAGGTGCAGACAGGAGGATCAGTATAGGCTGGTCCTGAGCCAGAGGATCAGGATGTGAGCAGGGAGGAGCCCCAGCTCTGGGGGGGTGCAATCCTCAGCCCTGGCTGAGATTGGACTCACGTATGTCCCTCTGCTCTAGTTGCCCACATGGGAGAGATTCTCAGCACCCGTGGGGGCTTCTGCTCCTTCCTGCCCCTGTGTTCCTAGTCACTGCCACTGTATCACTGTCTTCCCATTGTTCATCGATTTGCTCGAGTGGGCACTAGTAACATCTCCATTAGTCCTGTCACAAGCAAGTGCAACCCAAGGGCATCTACTTGCTACAGGGACAGGAGGAATCGAAACCATTCTTCAGGTAATGGAACTGAGGTCCATAATAGTTACTAGTCTTTGGCTTTACCGTGTAGGTGGTATAGTCTCAGTAGAAGACTCTCAACCCGAGCATTTACTGATGAAACTTAAAGGGGAAGATCAGGTTTTCTAGTCATCACAGGCAAACCTGCTACTTCTCAGCAGAGGCTAATAGGTTTTCCTTCTCAAAACCCAGTTAAAGGGAAGCTGGGGATTGATTCCTGGTAGAGGTTTCTCCCTCCAGACCCTGCAATGTCTTGTTTCATTGTTAAATTCCCTGAACGCGAGTCTGTTCCTGTCCCTGCCCCCAACTTCTTTCCTCCTGTGCTCGTGTGCAGGCGTATGGGCCTCTGAGGCCAAGGGAACCAACCTATGTTCACTATCCCAGGTATATTGTCTAGGTCCTAGGTCCACCCTCCCAGGCACACAGACTAGCTAAACTAATCTACTATCCAAAGTCTCAGAAGACTAATCCAGGGAAATTCTGCAGCTAGTTCATTCAGGTAGATTATCCAGAACCTAGATATGGCAACTCAGGTGTGATCTGAACACAGACCATCTAGAATTAGGTATACAATCCTCAACATCTCCTCCAGATGCAAGGGCCAGAGAGAGAACTGAAAGGACTCGTCACATGCTTAGCATGCAGGGGGTTTGTGTTCAGTCCCTAGCACCATGTGATCTCCTGAGCACTGTTAGGAGTGACACCTTAGACCATGCAGGAGGAACTCCCAAGCCCTGCCAAATAGGACCCCCCAAACAAAAATGAACAACCCCAAATAATAGAGCAGAAGTACATTATCCTGGTATACCCAGGACCTAGACATACGCAGAGCCTCAGCACCCTGACCAAGAATAGTGGGAGACAGTGACCCCAGATGGAACACACTCCGGGGAGCTCACTCAGGCCCTCTGTGTCACGAAGAGGGAGTAGGTAAGGGGAGCTCAGAGGTCCTCCCCTGAGCTGGTAAGACCAAAATGCCATCAGAAATAACCACAGGGAAAGCGTCCTGATGACTTGTTTGTTTGCTGACCACACCCAGCTATTTAGTGACACGCCCTACTGAGCCTTAGGCTTCAGCTACACAGCTTTTGTGAAGAGCTATTCCCTGCCTTTAGGGACTCTCCAGAGCAGACACTCTGGGAGCTTGGGCAGAATTGGATGGATTTCATAATTGGGTATGACATAAATATTCTTATTATGAATAGTGCTTGCCCCAGTTCAATACTCTTCCTACTCCCACAGGTCCCCCACAAGGGTTATACATGTAGATATTCCAAGAGTACTTGGCCACGTTGGATCAACCATAATGTAATCAGTCCTCCTTGATCAAAGAGATATGCAAGTGCGCCTCTGGGCAAACTGATGTGTCTCTGATTCTAAAGGTAATGCCAGAGTGAATTATTCTGACAGATTTTGGACCTTAGTCTAGAGTCTGGAATCAGCTGTCTATATATTCATGGTATCACTGTATCACTGTCTTCCCGTTCATCATCAATTTGCTCGAGCGGGCACTGGTAACATCTCCATATGTCCTATCTCATGCTAGTAGAGCCCAAGGGCACCAGCTTGCTCCAGGAATATAAAAAGCCTCAAACCCATCAGGTCATGGGAATGAGATATATAATTGTTACTGGTATTTGGCATATCAAGTACAACACGGGTAGCTTGCCAGGCTCTGCTGTGAGGGTAGCATAGTCTTGTAGTCATCTCTAAATCCAGCATTTATTGATAAACCGCGCAGCACAAGCAGCCTCATGAGCCGGGCTATAATAGGCCAGTCTGCTGGGTGGAGTTCTGACGAGAAGGAAGTCCGGATGTGGAAAATGGAGGCCCTCATGGAGTGGGCGGAGGGGTCATCTGGCTTGTTGCGAGGCTCTGCTGGGGTGGTGGGCCAGGGCTAGAACCCGCCATCCCTCCTGGGCGCCTCGTGAGCCGCTGGGCACAGGGAGAGTCACTAGCAGCTCTGCCCCATGTCTGTGAGTTCTGGATCAGCGTACCTGGGCCAGATTTAAAGAAGACTGCTGCAGGGTGGATCTCGATGAGCCGGGCTGTGATAGGCGGGTCTGCTGGCTTGTTGCGAGGCTCTGCTCTTTTTGCACTTGCTCCGGCGTCAGTCCTGCAGCAAGGACGGGAAAGGCAACGCCAATTCTTTGGAAGCATGCCTCTTCGGTATGGGAAACGCACCTCATTGGACAGGGCTTTTGGGTTTTGGATTTCACAGCAGTGGGACGCCTGTGTCAAGTTCATTCTTCCCCTTGATCAGTGTGTTGGGCAACGGCCCCGGGGAAACTTCCAGGGAGGTCTTTGCTTAGCAAGGCGCCGAGGACACGCTGAGGGCTGCACGCAGCGAGGCGCTCCCAGACGATGCTCTAGACCGCGCAGGTCGCGGCGCTGCAAAAGCGGTGGTATTCATGGTAAGAAGTATTAATGCTATCCTCTACAAATTACATTCTGAACTGCTTTCTGATTCAGAGATGCAGCCCCTCCCCCACTCTGCCAGGGAGATCTTATCTCAGGGAGCCAGCTCTGGCATTGAGAAGCCAATGAGCCCACCTGAAGATCAGTAGGGTCATTTACTTGGCTTCATCTCTAGATAGCCCAGCCAACGATGGGCTGGGCTGGAAGGTTTGGGCGGGCTTCTATCTATAAAATAAGTTGGGAGAAAAGAGAAAGGCCTTTTTGACCATTTTGGTTCCCTCTTTGCTCTCTGCCTCTCTTCTCCTTCTCTCCATTCTCTTCCCTGCTAGGCCTTAGCACGTGGTAGCGGCCATCTTGGCCTAGAATTTTAAACCTACACATGGCCAGGGACCAGCTGGGAACCTAAAGTCCAGGGTTTTCCTGTTACTGGATTATATACCAGAATCTGTGAGAATAAAACCTTTTACAATTGCACTGGACTCCTGAGTTTTCATCCATTCCCCACCAGCTTCCGAGGTAGAAGGGAACTCATTTCCTGATATCGTTGGAGACCCTGGAGGCTCCCCAACACCCAGCAATTAGCCCTTACTCCTGGCATGTGTTCGGCTGGTGCCAGTGATAGGCGATCTGCTTCATGTTGAAACTTTGTCCCTGTTTCCAGCGTGACATACTTCAGACTTTCGGTCCAGAGGACCTGGATATTGCTTTCTTCTGTTCATCCATGCAGTCAACATACCTTTGCACTGATTTAACTGCAACCTGGATATTGCTTTCTTCTGTTCATCCATGCAGTCAACATACCTTTGCACTGATTTAACTGCAACCTGGATATTGCTTTCTTCTGTTCATTCGTGCAGTCAACATACCTTTGCACTGATTTAACTGCAGACAAGGCTGAGGTCAAGGGGACGGAGTGTTTATGGGGAACAGGATGGAGTCCCTCAGGCTCACTCATG
Organism: Cryptotis parvus; assembly: GCA_021461705.1. NCBI lineage: Eukaryota > Metazoa > Chordata > Mammalia > Eulipotyphla > Soricidae > Cryptotis > Cryptotis parvus. The sequence continues at coordinate 100,541 of JAJIBD010006003.1, forward strand.
AGCACTTGATCTGTTTCACACCAGGACTGCAAGGCTTGGTTGTACTCAACTTAGTTATTGTCTGTTTTTCATCTCTTCCTGTGAGTTCTTGACCCAGATAGGGGAAAAGCTTATCTCCTTCATTCTGCCTACAACAGCATCCACGGCACATTCACAAGTATTTGTAATGTAGCTGCTGAGTAAGCAATGAGTGTGTGCTTCAGGAGAGTGGGGCAAAGAGGCTGCTCTTTGAACAGGCTGTTCACTGCACTCCTAGAGGTGATGTCATTGAGAAATGCCAACCCTGAGAATGAGCCCCCTTCACTGCCTGTACCTGTTAGGTAAGTGGGCTGAATACAAAATATAAAGACTGCTCCAAACTATTCATAAGTATCGCTCTGTGCCAAGGTCGGTGCTAGGGGCTCTGGGGCCCAGGAACCCAACACAGTGCTCTCTGTGCTCACTCTCTGTAGTTTCTCGTTGAGAGGATAACCACAGCGTGATGAATCAACACAACACCCCACTGTCACCAGGGCTGGAACTCCTGGCCAAGTCACATCCTTGGCCGTAAGCTAAATGGTCACCCTACATGAGCTTTTGTTTCTTCCTGAGCAAAAGAAGCATCTTAGAAACCCCTATTTGGGTTAGTATGAGGATTTAAACCATGACAAATACCTAGAACCGGCGTGGCCTGGCCAATGGCTTGACTTGGCTTAGTTTGCCTTGGGGACCACACTCGGAGGTGCTTAGGGGCTGCTCCCAGCTCAGTGCTCACTTGGATGGTGCTCAAGGGACATGTGGTACCAGTGCCAAGAACCAATCTTGGATCTCCCACATGCAAAGCATGCTTTGGAGGGGCTCAGCCTGCGAGCCATCTCTCCAGCCCTACAGTGACATTTTCCTGCCACTGTTGTTGAAGGCAGAGGGGCAGAGGGGCGGGAAACTGCCCCATCAGCCAGCTCATGCAGATGCTTCCTCACTCACTTGAACAGTCCAGCTGGTCAGCTGAAGGTTGGGGGGGGGGGAAGCAGCTGGAACTTTTACTGCCTGTGCCTGGAGCAATCTAATCAGCACAGTCAACGCCTTCCTCCTTCCTCCCAGACTGTGACTATTCCCTGGTGCAGTGTGAAGCCCTCACATGGCTCCTGTAACTATCTGTTATGCCCCGGACTGAGCGGCCAGCAGGAAGATCATGGAGCTGCCCACCAGGAGCTGCAATCAGCACCCTTGGGCCACTTCTCAGCACCTCTCCCTCCCCTCTGTGGCTGCCCCCCCTCCCTCTGTCTGCAAGCGCCACTCCTAATAGACGCTTGGACTCCAGGCCCCCTGGAAGGATATTCAAGTTTTGGGGGGGAATATCGGGCTCAGGATATCCTCCTGACTCTGTACTCAGGGATCACTCCTGAGAGTGTTCAAGGAACCCTGTGCTGGATCAGAGATGGAATCAGGGTCAGCCTGAGCTGAGTCAGTAGCTAACCATGATCAGCACCCCCCTCACTCTGGAGGCTGGGAAAAATTGGGTTTCTAGGAACCTTCTAGAATTCTCTTATTCCTAGAATCATCTCAACCCATCTAGAATCATCTCAAACCCCGCCCCGCTGCTTTTCTCTCCCAGGGTGTCTTCTCTTTCTTCAGCAGTCATTCATTCACATGCCCAAGTAACAGGGCATCCTGCCGTTGCCCTGCTTCTCTGTTCTGGGCTCTGAGAGCACGTAGTAAGCACCTTAACTCTAGAAGTGGCACCTCTAGGGGCACCTTCAATTTCAGGCCTTCCCCAACCCCCCAGGCTATGATCTTTAAGCTTAGTACCGGGGACTGTTTTTTGGTCTAACCTTGTCTGTGCCTCACGCCAGATCCAGCACATAACAGCAAGAGATAAGCCATGAATAAATGAAACAATGAAAGCGGGGAGGAGAAAGAACTCACAAATACTTCCAAGGAACAAATTAAAGAAAGGCTGGAATGAACAACAGGAAAATAGGGCAAACATGATCTGAATGCGATTTGGAGACAACCGCTGGACTAGAGCCGTTACCGACTGGATCCCACGGGATGTCAAAAGATCACGTGGCCGCCCACCTACAAGATGGTCAGACTTCCTTGTAAAGACCCTGAAGGAACGGTTTGAGGCTCTTCATATTCCTGAATCAACCGGATGCCATTGGGCTACATTGGCATGTGATAGGTCCAATGGAAATGTTACTGGCGCCCGCTCGAGCAAATGGATGAATAATGGGATTCAAGTGATCAAGTGATGATCTGAATGGGGATATGGGATCTTCAGTTTGACTACAGTTCTCTGGGTCCTCAGCAACAACTTTGGGCATGTCAGACATGACCATCCCTCCCCATTCTCTGGCTCACCTTCCACATCTTGAAGGATCTCTCCCAACTCTCTCGAAGGATCACCCAACTCTCTTGGGGATCTCTTCCAGTTGTTTCATCTGTTTGAACGATAACACAGCAAATAGGTCATTTGTCTTGCACACAGTAGACCCTGGTTCAATCCCGGCATCCCATATGGTCCCTGAGCACCACCAGAAGTGACTCCTGAGTGTAGAGCCAGGAGTAACCCCTGGAGCATCACCAGATGTGACCCATAAATCAAAACAGAAAGTTGTATTATCATTTCAATCTAATACTAACACTTTTTAATCTAATACTTCATTTACTCTAATGAAGGACTGTGATGTTTTATTGGTGAATATGGGTGATGCATCAGTGTCTGAGTATGTTCTAGTGCCTAGAGGTTCATCCAGAAAGAGGTTGTACTTGAACCTGCACTTTGGGCAGCACTCTTTGCTTTGCAGAAATTCCTTTATACATGTAGAATAACCTGTCACTGACAAAGACAGTCAATTTTGGCAAGGAATGTCAGAAAAACAATTGTTAGATGTTCTTTTATAATCTACAGTCTGTCTGGAAAAGAATTGATATGTATAATTGAATATATTTAATATAGTTGAAGTGTACCACATGAAATTAGAAGAACAGATATTATGAAATAAATAGGAACATCAAAAAATGGTATACTCTCAGTATACTCTGAGAATATACTGAGAGTATACCACTGGCACGGCAGAGCCTGGCAAGCTACCCGTGTTATATTTGATATGGCAAAAACCGGTAACAATTATAGACCTCATTCCCGTGACCTGAAGGAATGATTTGAGGCTCTTTGTATTCCTGGAGCGAGCAGATGTCCTTGGGCTACACTAGCACTGACAGGACTTATGGAGATGTTACTGGTGCCCACTAGAGCAAAATGGTTAACAACGGGAAGACAAGTGAAGTGAATCTAATACATTGATTGGCAAAAGTGAGTGGTCATAGAAAAAACATATTCTCCCTCTCAGACCGGAGCCCTTCCAGTTCCCTTTCGAAATAAAACCCAGAGAGAAGTTGATCATCATTTTCATCAGTTTTGTTGGTCTGTCTCAGTCTTGAAAAGGCCAAGCCTCTATATGAAATGATGTTTATTGCATGAGATGCTGACAAGCAACAGGATCCTGGGTACCAGAGGATCAAATCAGAGGAGCACAGGAGAGTCTTAGTTCTGCGGGAGCCAAAGGTCTCATCAATCCTTTGCCAGGTTTCAGGAACTAGTCAAGGCAGGGAGAGTTGAAGCTTCAGGCTTTATAAGGGGATGGAAAGGAGGAAGAGGAGGAGGAGGAGGAAGAGGAAGAGGAAGAAGAAGAAGAGGGAAGAGGAAGAGGAAGAAGAAGAAGGAGAAGAAGAAGAAGAAGAAGAAGAAGAAGAAGAAGAAGAAGAAGAAGAAGAAGAAGAAGAAGAAGAAGAGGAAGAAGAAGAAGAGGAAGAGGAAGAAGAAGAAGGAGAAGAAGAAGAAGAAGAAGAAGAAGAAGAAGAAGAAGAAGAAGAAGAAGAAGAAAGAAGAAGAAGAAGAAGAAGAAGAAGAAGAAGAAGAAGAAGAAGAAGAAGAGACGGAGGAGGAGGATGAGGAGTAGAAGGAGAACGAGGAGGAAGAGGGAGGTGGAAGAGGAGGATATTTTCTCATCTTGCCTGAATCAAGAGATGAGCCAAACACCTCCAGACAGTGGACAGTGGAGTGTTTTGTGGAAAGAAGAGATGGGAGCATTCTCAGCAGTGGAACTCAGAGGGAGCCGGGCTCTGCCCCCTTCTTGGGGTCGGGGTGGGATGGGGCTTTCTGGCAAGTTTCTTTGTTTCCTCTTTGTGAAAATGTGGGGAGAAAGTCACCAACCCTGGTTAATCCTGCATGTTTGGAAAGAAGCACAAATTGCTATCACCAATGCTAAAATCAACTATGGAGACTGATGAGGTGGGTGTCACTGTCAGATTGACCCATCACTACAAAGGAATAGGTTGGCTCTGAAATTTACAAGCTCTACTGTCACCAAGAGATCATAGCAAGGCTGCAGACCAGACAGATTGGTATTTAAGTCCCCTGATGTGATGAACTGAAAAACACACAGTCTCGCTGGTGTCATTTTTCTTTCTAATCATATTGAACCCCGGATTTTCCCTGCAGAAATATCAAACAAATTTACTGAAGTTATTTCTTTTGTTTTCAAATTAATTACATTGGACTCTCCAGAATTATCCAAGAAAGAAGAAAAGGGGTGAGAATCTGCTCCAGATTAAAGGAGACTAAAGAAATATGAAAGGTAAATATGAAAAGTGGCCCTTGATTATGTCTAGATTGGAAGAAAGAAGAAAGGAAATGAAGGAAAATTGGAAGCATTTGAAAAACAACTACATAATAGATCATGGAATTGTTTTCATGCCACATTTCTTTCATGTGATCATTTATTTTTAGTTATGTAAAAGAATCTTCTGATTCTCCTCTTAAATAGTCCAGGAGATATAGTCTTGAAAATTTAGAAATCACAGTCTCTACATGCTCCTCTTATCTGATTATAAAGTAGAGAGAGCAAAAAATATAGTGAAGATGTGCAACGAGGTATTGGAAAGTCGGTAGAAAAAATTCATAAAACCACCAGTGAAACTTGATGTTTCACAGAATATTGTTCCAATTTGGGGGAGGAGGTGAGTTGGACCACACCCAGTGTTCCAGGCCTACTCCCTATCCCTGTGCTCAGGGATCACTCCTGGCAGGGTTTGGGGAACCATATACGGTACCAGGAATGAATCTCTGGTTGACAGCACACTAGACAACACCTTGCCCACTGTGCTTTCTGCCCTGGTTATAATTTTTTTAAATAAAGGGGTGCATATAAAAGTCTTGACCCTACTGCATGTGTGTCCCAGTAACATCTCCAAACTTTACAACACTGGCATCCCAGCAAGAGCACACCAGATTGGGTGGATTATAATACAGAGGTCAACCAATATCAATTAAAAAAAAACCATTAACACAGAAGGCTTAACTTGCCAAAACAGCTTAGTCATAATGTCTAAGAAGAAGAAGAAGAGAAGGTCATAATGTCCCCATAGCGAGATACAACAATTTTCACAAATGCTCTTCTATGGAAATAAGTTTTGGATCATTCTGTTGGCCATTTAATGTTATTAAGCAATACAAAAATATTGTGGGCCTGCCATAGGGGCAGGTTTGAGGGGCAGCTGGGAAAACAAAGACAATGGTGGAGGGAAGGTGCCGGAGCTAGTGGTGGGACTGGTGTTGGAATATCGAACATTATGATTTAAAAAAAAATAATTAAAAAAAATCTTGAGCCTAAATTGGAGCTCAATAGTAAATCCAATATGCTGCTACTGTTAATCTTTTGATTTGATTGACAAGATTAAAAATCTAAAGCTGGGGCCGGAGCAATAGTGCAGTGGTTAGGGCATTTGTCTTTCATGCTGCCAATCCAGGTTTGATCCCCAGCATCCTAAATGGTCCCCTGAGCAATGCCAGGTGTAATTCCTGAGTGCAGAGTCAGGAGTAACCCCTGAGCATCACCGGGTGTGACCCAAAATGCAAAAAAAAGAAGAAAAAAAATCTAAAGCTACATATTTTGTCCTGACATCTCAAATCTTGACATGCTAGGTGAGATGACTCAAGTCACGAAGCAATTCTGGGTCTGGTTTTACTCCTTTTGAAAATAGGAGGAGCAGCAGATGAGACTGTGGAATGCCAAAGAGCAAAGGCCTGCTGAAAGGCTGCTAAATGACATCAATAATAAGGCAATCAAGTTTCCCTCAGGGGTGACAGCAATCAGTCCCTGTTTCTCTAATCACAATGGTGGCACCCTGATTGTATAAACTCTATCCTGGTTTATTTCCTCTTTTTGCATCCTCTTTCACACTCCAGAGATACACTGGTCTTGCTATGCTTTTAAAGTAGCATAAAGAGAAATATTCAGATTTACAGACCGTTAATTTACTCAAGAGAACTGGAAATATGAAGCAGAACAAGGAAAGTCTCTTCAGTAAATGGTGTTAGGGGCACAGGACAGACACACGTTTATTTGTTTTTTTTTAAAGGGGGGGACCATATTTCACACCAATCACAAAAGCTAACTCCAAATGTGTTGGATGAGAGGCTTAGCTAGTTTGGGAGCTTTGCTCACAGCTTAATCTATTTACATGTTCTTAAACCAAGGTTCATTTTAATGAGATCTCTCTTCTATGTAAACATTGATAGAAGGTGTGGCAGTTACAGAAGTCACCTTGACTCTGAATGAGAAGCTTCTGACTTATTATTATATATCTACTCAGACTTCTATTTTATCTAGATTGGGCACAGCTCCTCTTTATACCCACTGCACCCAGCGTGTAACATTTAGAATTTACCAGGAGACTGCCACCCTGGCTATGTTGAGACTATTGTTTAAGATTGTTTAAGATTATAGGAAGGATCATACTAGTTTGACCTCAAGCAAATGAATGTGACCTTTTCAGTATACAGAGAACAAGATTCTCAGAATCAGCCTGGTGCAGATAATAAATAAGAAGGACCTTGTGGGTACCATCTAGATTACATGAAGCCCATGAAATTAAGATGCATTATATCAGCCCCCCCTCTCTCCAGTGTTTTACATAACAGATAATCTCAGAGGAAAGGATTAGTCCTTGGCATAACCCTTTATTTATACCTATATAGGGTGTGGCACCACCCTTCTACCCTCTTCTACTATCTAGAAACTGTTTAGGGTTCTTTGTTGATAGGACCCTCCCTGTCAACAGGATTACTTTGGTGTATATAAGGGGACTGACTTGAGGCACTCGGCCTTCCCCTTCTTTTGGGTAGGACTACTCTCTGGTAGGATCCTCTTTGGTAGGAGACCTGGGCTCCCACGTGTGGTCTAAGTTCTGACCAGAGCAAGAGTTCTTTCATTATATTGGATTGTGGTGGTAGAGCTTTTGTACTATTAAAAGTCTTTTTGGAACTGCGCTGAACTTGTGACTTTTCATCCGTTCCCCGGCAGCCTCGAAGGTAGAAGAGAACTTCTGTCCTGATACTGTTGGGGACCCCAGTGGCTCCCCAACACAAGTGAATTAAAGAGCTCAAGATTAAACTAAAGTTCAAGACTCACATACAGGGGCAGAGCTGCTACTGGCTCTCCTTGTGCCCAGCTGAGGCTCCCAGGAGGGAAGGTGGGCTTTTTTTTTTTTTTCTCTTTGGAAGGTGGGTTTTAGCCCTGGCCTGCCACCCCAGCAGAGCCTCGCAAGAAGCCAGAGGAACCCCCACACCATGAGGGCCGCATTTTCCACACGGGATTCCCCACTCATCAGAGCTCTACCCAGCAGAAGAGCTGATCACAAGCCCAGCCACTTTGCGGCCACACAGTTCATCAATAAATACACAAGATTGGGGCGACTACAAGACTATCCCACCCACACAGCAGCGCCTGGCAAGCTATCCGTGTTGATTTTATATGTCAGATCACTAGATCACTAGATCACTAGACATCCCATTGTTCATTGATTTCCTCGAGCGGTTGCCAGTAACATTTCCATTTGACCCTATCACGTGCCAGTGTAGCCCAATGGCATCTGGTTGCTTCAGGAATACAAAGAGCTTCAAACCGTTCATTCAGGGTCTTGACGAAGAAGTCTGACCATCTTGTAGGTGGGCAGCCACGTGATCTTTTGACATCCCGTGGGATCCAGTCGGTAACGGCTCTAGTCCAGCGGTCGTCTCCAAATCGCATTACATGTCCAGCCCATCTGATTTTCGATGCCTTGGCAAATGAGACAGCATCCCTCACTCTGAACAGCGACTGAGATCAGAACTCTGGATTCCTTCTCTCACTTGAGTGAGGCGTGATATTCCAAGCATAGCTCTTTCGATTCCTCTTTGGGAGACCCGAATAGCATTCTCATCCTGCTTTTGTAAGGCCCAGGTCTCTGAGGCGTATGTTAATGCAGGGAGAACGGTGCAGTCAAAGAGATGTGCCCGGAGCCGGAGGTTCTTTGTCTTTATCAGAACTTATTAATGTTATATGCCAAATACCAGTAACAATTATAGACCTCATTCCCATGACCTGATGGTTTGAGGTACTTTATGTTCCTGGAGCCAACAGATGCCCTTGGGCTAACTAGCATGTGACAGGACGTATGGAGATGTTACTGGTGCCCGATCAAACAAATCCATGAACAATGGAAAGACAGACAAGTGATACAAGTGATACAAGATTAAACCAGAATACATAAAATGCATTCAGGAGATAAAAGCAAAACTCTTCAAGATATTGACCTCACAAGGTCTTTGATAATATAGCCAAAAAACAAAGACAAATAAGCCAATGGAATGAAATCAAATTTGAAAGTCTTTTTTGTCTTTTATTTTGGGGTTTTTGTGAGGGTTTATTTTTGGTCCACATCACTGCAATGCTCAGAGACCACACCTGGTGCTGCTCAAGAGACCCAGATGTGGTGCCAGGGGTTGAATTATATTTGTCAGGTGCCTTCCCCCTGTGCTATCTATCTAACAATAAAAGTTTTTGCATGGCAAAAGAAACTCAGGCTAAAATTTGAAAAATTTTGATCTCAGTCGCTGTTCAGAGTGAGGGATGCTGTCTCATTTGCCAAGGGATCGAAAATCAGATGGGCTGGACATGTAATGCGATTTGGAGACAACCCTACTGAATGGGAGAAAATATTTGCACATAGTACATCAAACAGATGTACAGGGGCAGAGCTGCTACTAACTCTCCCTGTGACCAGCTGCTCACGAGGTGCCCAGGAGGGATGGTGGGTTCTAGTCCTGGCCCACCATCCCAGCAGAGCCTCGCAACAAGCCAGACGACCCCCCACTCCATGAGGGCCTCCATTTTCCATATCCAGACTTCTCTCTCGTCAGACCTCCACCCAGCAGACCAGCCTATCAGCTCCTGGCTCGTGCGGCCGCTTGCGGCCGCGCGGTTCATCAATAAATGCTGGACTTAAAGATGCCTACAAGAGTATGATACCTGCACAGCAGAGCCTGGCAAGCTACCTGTGTTGTATTTGATATATATGCCAAATACCAGTAACAATTATAGACTCATTCCGGAATGGATTGAGGCTCTTTATGTTCCTGGAGCAAGCAGATGCCTTGGGCTCTACTAGCATGAGACAGGACATATGGAGATGTTACTGGTTCCCGCTCGAGCAAATCGATGATGAACGGGAAGACAGTGATACAGTGATACATCAAACAAAGGACTAGTATCCAAGATATATGAAGCATTCACAAAGCTCAACAACAACAAAAAATCCAATAACCCCATTGAAAAATGGAGAAAATGTGCAGACATCAAAGAAGGCACGCAGAGCAGATGACTGGTAAGACATGGAAAGTACAGAGCAGATGATTGACAGACATGAAGAGTGCTGGTCGTGTCTTATCAGGGAAATGCAAATCAAAACCACTGAGGTCTCATCTCACACCAATGAGAATGGCTTATATCAGAAAAACTGGAAACAACAGGGGAATTAGGGGCACGCCTCTGAAAGACCCATTCTAAGAGCGGGGTGAGAAGATGATTAGATTGTAATTCACATAGTTAGGAGAAAGGGCGCCAGTCTGATCAAGTTGTTGGAAGAGGAACAAGGTCACAGAAACGATTAGTAAACATATGTACAAAACGTAAAACAAATGACATTAATCACTGTTTGTACCAATCACTGTATATGTTAGCCATCATTGTATATGTTTTTGTTTGTTTGGGGGACACACCTGATGTTGCCCAGGGTTTACTCCTGGCACTCAGGGATCACTCTTGGTGGTGCTCAGGGGACCATATGGGATACTGAAAACTGGATTCAGATCAGTTACATACAAGGGAAGCACTCTACCCACTGTGCCTCCCCATTGTATTTGTTATTTTTAAAAAAAAAAATTCTACCCTAGAACCAACATAGCCTGTAACTAGCTTGTAAAAACTCTATGTGAACGATGCTTGAGCTCAATCCTTTTTGGCAACAGCCAGGTTCAAGTCCACATGTATAATTAAATTGGTGTCTCCCTCATATTTTTTTAAGTGCCACTTGCTTCTCGGTCAGGTTTCTGTAACATTGGCAGGGATGTGGTGAAAAAGGAACATTCATTCACTATTGGTGAAAATGTTATCTGGTTTAGCCTCCATGGAAAACAGTATGGTTATTTCTCAGAAAAGTGAGAATAGAACTCCCTTATGATCCAGCAATTCCACTTCTTGGCATCTACTCTCAAGAGACACAAATGTTGATTCGAAAAGATACATGTAATGTATGTTCATTGAGAGTCTCAGCACAACTGTCAGGGTGTGGAAACCACCCAAATATCCTAGGACAGATGAATGGAAAAAGAAGTTGTGACAGATACACAACGGAATGCGAAGCAACACTAGGAAGAAATGATGAAATCATGCCATTTACTTGTATGTGGACGGGACGATAGGGGATTGTGTTCAGCAAAATATGTCAGAGAGAGAAGAACAAATACTTGATGAACTCACGCATCTGTGGGATACAGATAGAAAATAAGGGATTAGACGATATCAAACAATATTGTTTGGCCTTAAATGACAGATTGATTAACAAAGAATGGGGAGGAAAGATCACACCAGAGGTGACAAAGGGACACTGGTGGAGGGTGCTGAGTACATAGGTGGGGGTGGTGGGCGGTGCAGTAATTGTATACCTCAGTACCATAAACTTAATTACTATTGTAACAACCTAAGATTTTTTAAAAATGTTGCTTGTTTTGGAGGTCACACCTAAAAATATGTTCAGAGGTTACTCCTGGCTCTGGGTTCAGGAATTAATCCTGGAAGTGCTCTTGGGTAACCATATGGGATGCCGAGACCAAACCCAGTTTGGCCACGTGCAAGGCAAACCCGCTGTACTATGGCTCCGGCCCAAAAAAAAATTTTTTTTAAGTAACACAGAAACCAGCAGGAAGTTCGCTCTGTCAGACTAAAAATAAAATAGCCTACAAAACCTAAAGGGGAAAGAAGAGTTAGCTTAAGGCGACATGAATAAAAGGTAGACAGTGCTGGGTAAGCAAATGATTGAATATTTTCAGGGCCAGAGTGATAGTATAGCAGATAGGACATTTATTTGCTTTGCATGCAGCTGACCTGGGTTCAACCCCAGCATCCCATATGGTCCCTTGAGCACTGCCAAGGGTAATTCCTGAGTACAGAGCCAGGAGTAACCCTTGAGCATTGCCAGGTATGACCAAAAAGCCAAAAAAAAAAATTGAATACTTTCCTCTGTATCATACACACACACACACACACACACACACACACAAAGCCCTTTCCTGTCAGTGCAGGCACACAAAACGGTTGCCAAATATTATTTGGCAGATGCATTGTAGTGGCTCACACAAATAGGCATTTGCTAAACCGTTGTTGAATGAATGAAAGGTACCTGGTTGGTTGACTGGATAAGCGAGTGGACATCTATGAAGAAGATGACATAAAGCATAGAGCAAGCAGCGAATTGTACAGGAAGACTTCAGAGGAGACGAGAAACCAGTCTGCTGGTTTGGTTTCTGAACCAGTCACTGAAGGACCGGAACACTTCAGCTAGAGTGAGAAGCATCTTATCGGAAGACAAGCAATAGAATCAGTTTTGCCTTTTTAACACATCTGTCTCATGGAGAGGAAGAAGCCAAAAGGAACATAATGTATGCATGATACCCTCTCAGTAACAGTATTGCACCCCATGGTGCCTAAAAAGGAAAAATGAGGGGGAGAGCAGTGGGAGATAGGAACGGTGTCAACCATAGAGGCAAGCTGTGGAGGTGGGGGCGGCGCAGGGGTGGAGGTTGGGAGGGAAACTGAGATATTGGTGCTGGGAACTGGGCACTGGCGAAGGGAGGAGTGTTAGAACACTGTATGACTGGAACTCAATCATGAACAGCTCTGTAACTGTATACCTCACAGTGATTCAATTAAAAAATTTAAATAAAGGACCATATTGTTAGGGATGGCAAAAACAGATCCCCAAAACTGTAGCATTTCCTGGGCCATAGCATCTCCTGGATGAGGAACTGCATGGGTGAGCAAGCACTCTAGGATCCCCCAGAGTGGGAGTGTGGGGGCTACAGAGACCATCAGACACCGCCCTTGGGTACCAAGGAGACCACAGCTCAGTAGCAAGATCTTTACTATAGATCTTTCTGTTGTGATTTACAAACATAAAAAATGAATGAGGAAAGCAGTGTGAAAGAAGTAAGCTCTTAAAATCTCAAAGGTCTTGGAGATTCATCACGCATGGTGTAGGACTTAGTAGGGTTGTGATAAGATAACATTTAGGTCATTGCTGAGTAGAGGCATAGCTGAGCAGAAGGATGCAGGCAGGCATGGATAAACAAGTAGGCAAAAGAGTGGGGAAGTTAGACATGGAAAGCTCTCGACGCAGGCAAAGTTAAAAGGCCCAGGGAATTCCTCCTTATGCCTGTGTCTCTGCTAAAGCTGCTAAGCGGCCGTTTCAGGTTCCTGGAAGCCTGGGCTAGGCAAGATAGCATTACAATGCCTGGAAACACTTAAGAAAATATAAAAGATTAAAGCAAGCCAAAGCTTGGGTAAGGAATAATTGAAAACAGTACTTGAGAGAGACAACTTATACCCACTGCCATATTTTAATTTTGTCCTAATCATATCTTTTCTTAAGAACTATAAACACTGGGTTATAATTAAGGCATAGCCTAATAGTTAAACTGTTGTTTTTAATAAGGAGTTTTCTTGTTAGAAAAAAAAGAAAGCAAAATAATATGGCTGAATCATGCTTTTCATCTCTTAGCCCTTCTCCGTCAGATAAAACTGAAAAAATGCCTTTCATCTAGTCAAACAGAACTGGAATAAATGTACCCAAACAGTAGGGAAGCACCAATACCAGGAGCAGAATCTAGGAGCAAAGGATCTGTGTTTGAGACCCATTTTACCAATCTACATAGAATAAATGCAGCAAAAGACAGAGGCTAGGAGAGAGTATAGGGGTCAGGACACACGCCTTGCCCATACCCAACCTGGGTTTGATTCGTGGCACTGCATGACTCCCGAGGCAGCTACCAGGTGTGCTCTCAGAGGCTCCAAATCCACCAGGGAGGTTTAGGTATGCCCAGTCCCGTAGAGACTGAGCAGTAGGAAGCCCAGGGCCCTTGCACTAAACTACCAGCCTAAACAGCTGAGAACCACTGAAGGGGCCCTGAAGGCCTCCTGAGTACCACTGGGGAACTGCCCTTGCCCAGAAGAAAGCAAAGGCTCCTCTTCACTAAGGAAGTTGTAATGTGTAGCCACTGAACATGCTGATTGCAGAACTAGACCTTGGAGAGTAGCTTCCATCTGGCTAAGCCTCACTTCCCCAATCTATAAAGTGGGCCTAGAAATATAAGTATCTGCTGCATGAGGTTCTCTTTAAAGACTTAGCTAGAACAAAATATGAGATCAAACAAGCCATTGGTGTCAGAGAGCTAGTACAGGGGGTAAGGTGTTTGTCTTGCAGGTGGCCAGCCTCAGTTCAATCCCCAGCATCACCAGGAATGATCTCTGAACACAGAGTTAGGAGTAAGCCCTGAGCACCTTTTAGGTGTGGCACAAACACTCCCCCATACCCCCAAAAATAGTAGATACTATGTCTCATACTAAGAATCTGATAAGTAATAGCTTTCTCAGATATCACTGTATCACTGTATCACTGTCTTTCCATTCATCATCGATTTGCTCAAGCGGGCACCAGTAACATCTCCATATGTCCTGTCTCATGCAAGTAGAGCCCAAGGGCACCTGCTTGCTCCAGGGACATAAAGAGCCTCAAACCATTCCATCAGGTCATGGGAATGAGGTCTATAATTGTTACTGGTATTTGGCATATCAAATACGACACGGGTAGCTTGCCAGGCTCTGCCGTGCGGGTAGCATACTCTTATAGTCATCTCTAAATCCAGCATTTATTGATGAACTGTGCAGCCAAGCCGGGCTGTGATAGGCTGGTCTGCTGGGTGGAGTTCTGATGAGGGGGAAGTCCGGATGTAGAAAATGGAGGCCCTCATGGAGTGGGGGGTCGTCTGGCTTGTTGTGAAGCTCTGCTGGGGTGGCAGGCCAGGGCTAGAACCTGCCATTCCTCCTGGGCGCCTCATGAGCGGCTGGGCACAGGGAGAGCCAGTAGCAGCTCTGCCCCAGGTCTGTGAGTCTTCTTTCTCAGAGATGATGGAAGAAAAGATCAGTGGCTGGGAACTCGCTGAGCAGTGCTCAGCTGAAGCATCATCACTAGCTGACCTAAGGCAGGTCCCACCATCACTCATGGGCCTTCCATTTCTTCTTTTTCTCTTTGCCAGATTGGTTTAGGATTGTGACTTCATAAAGACTTAAAAAATCTTCTGAGAGAGGCCACTTTGGTGGCAGATGTGGTGTTGGAATACTGTATGTATGAAAACTTATTACTTGTCACTTGTCTTCCCATTGTTCATTGATTTGCTCAAGTGGGCGCCAGTAACGCCTCCATTCATTGGGAATGAGGTCCATTATTGTTACTGTTTTTGGTATATTGAATACACCATGGGTAGCTTTCCAGGCTCTGCCTGGCTCTGGGTTTATCCCAGGGGCCCAGTCTTTTTCTATGTCAGACCATCAAACATCCAGGGCCCACGGGGCAGAGCCCTGGGTGTAGACAAGCCTGTCTCCTCTCTGCCACCTGCCGACACAGCAGGACACCGCAGCCACACTTGCAACACCTGGAGGGGCAGTGTATGAAAACTTATTATTAATCATACTGTAAAACACAGTGATTTTTATTAAATAATTAAATAAAATTTTAAAAAATCTGAAAATATGTTTGTTTGTGTTTGGCCCACAGCTGAAGGTGCTAAGGTCTTATTCCTGACTCTGCACTCGGGAATCAATCACTTCAGACAGTCTCAAAGAACCATAAAGAGTTTCAGGGCTCAAACCTGGTTTGGCTGGTTAGACAGATGCCCTACCTGCTGTAATATCTCTCCTGCCCCACTGAGAAAAAAAATATTTGAGAGAGAGAGAGAGAGTGTACCCTTACTGCCTGTCTCCCTGGCAGAACTCAGCGATCCCACAACCAGCTGCTGGCCATTATGGGAGAGTCAGAGAAGTGCACAGAAGCCTAAGTCGCCTGACGGTTCTGAGCTGCTAAGTTCATCGGCCATGGAATGCCATACCAACTCCCGGACAACTTGTTAGAGAAAGAGGATGCTTCTCTTCAGTGCTGTCAGATTTTAATCTGGTCTAACCCATTGTTCGAATCCTAAAGTCCACCTAAACTATATATTGTTTAGGGACTGGAACTATAGGACAGGAGGTAAGGCACACTGCTACCCAGTTTGAATCCCTGGTGCCACATATGGTTCTCCAAAGCTTCACCGGGATCACCTGGGCTGAAAACAAAGCCAGGAATAAACCCTGAACACTTCTCGGTATGATGCCACCCAAAAATAAATACACAGGGCCAGAGCGATAGCCCAGTGGGTAGGGTGTTTGCCTTGCACGCCGCCGGCCTATGCCAGTCTGGGTTTGATCCCCGGCATCCCATAGGGTCCCCCGACACGCCAGGACTAATTTCTGAGCAAAGAGCCAGGAGTAACCCCTGCACATTGCTGGGTGTCACCCAAAAAGCAAATAAATAAATAAATACACAAATAAGTAAATATTATATATGTATATTATTTATATATATTATTTATATATATATATATATATGTAGGTAGGATGTTTGCCTTGCACGTAGCCTACCTGGGTTCGATCCCTAACATCCCATATGGTCCCCGAGCACCACCAGGAGTAATTCCTGAGTGCAGAGCCAGGAGTTATCCCTGAGTATCGCTGGGTGGACCCCAAAAAGCAGTAATAGTAGTAGTAATAATAATAATAATAATAAATATTTGAAATGATCCAATACCTAATCATGAACTTTAAAAAAAAAAAGAAAAACTCTCAGGAAAAAACACAAGTCAACAGGAACTTCCTGAATCATCTCCATAAGTATCTGCTGCTGACAGGATATTGATGGCAGAAATGGACCACGTCTACCCTGAGATCAGGAGCAAAGGAAGGAGAAACTCTCCCACCACTTTTCTGAGACTGGAAGTTCTGTTTAGCATAATAAGACAGGACTAGGGAATTGCTGGACACTTCATACCATATATATTTTTAAAGCCTTCAAAACAGATCGCTGAATTCAACAGCAGTCCTTAAACAATAGGGTGTGTAGAAGAAAACCTGGGACAAAAGCTTTGCCACTTGGGACTTGGCCATCATTTCTTAGGTAGGACAAAAGGCACAATTAACAAAGGGGGAAATGGACCAATAGATCTTTAAAAAAAAATAGAACAAACTGATGAGTGGGAGGTAAAGGGGGGCTGTGTTGGTGGAGGAAGTGGACACTCGTGAAGGGAACAGTGTTGAAACATTGTATGCCTGGAACTCAACCATCAATAACTTTGCAATTTCACAGTAACCAAATAAAAAATGTTAATAAAACTGCTTTAAAAACAAAGTGTTCTCAGTTCTGTGCATCTAAACTCAGTAGCCGCACATTAAGACTCTCTTCCAGAGAGGGGGAGAGAAGATTTGTTAATCATTCATCTGATAAGAAATTAAAATCTTATTCTGGGCAGACAGGTCTAAAGGCTAGAGAACATTCTTTGGAAGCCCTGACTTAAACCCCATCCAGTATAATCCCCTCCTTCACTGAGTCTCCCACTGTTATCACTGTATCACTGTGTATCACTGTATCACTGTCTTCCCATTCATCATCGATTTGCTCGAGTGGGCACCAGTAATATCTCCATATGTCCTGTCTCATGCTAGTAGAGCCCAAGGGCATCTGATTGCTCCAGGAACATAAAGAGCCTCAAACCATTCCATCAGGTCATGGGAATGAGGTCTATAATTGTTACTGGTATTTGGCATATCAAATACGACATGGGTAGCTTGCCAGGCTCTGCTGTGTGGTATAATCCCCTCCTTAAAACATGAAAATCCACAACAAAAAAGTGAACCCCTAAAACACAACAACAATAACAATTTTAAAAACTCAATGCAAAAATGCATGCAGGATTTGGTCGCAGCGCCTCCAAAGAAGACAGAAGAATGACCAAGATAAAGACTTAAAAAAATATACGTAACACCCCTGCTATTGGAAAATGAATCAAACCATGAGATACCACTTCAAGCCACAAAAATGGCTACTGACAAAAATGGGATAAACAAAACAGAAAACAAGTGTTAGGATGGGTAGAATCCTGGTGTTGTGTGGTTTACATGGCCCGACCACTCAAGAAACCAGCCTGGACTTCATCTAAACATTAGGAGAGTTTCACATATGACACTAAAGATATGCTTTAACTATCTTAGAGCAGTGTCTGACAACTGAAGCCCCATACTGGGAACAGCGTGATTCACAACCGCATAAAGGAAACGCAACTTAAGTGTCCCGTTACTGGGTGAGTAGATAAGCAAGAGGCAGAGTGGACCTGCAGTGAGATATGATATGATTCAGTGTCGGGGTGCTCCGCCGGGTCCCCCGACAGTGCCGGGAAGCGAGTTCCCTTCCTACCGAAGCCGGCGAGGAATGGATGAAAACTCAGGAATCCAATGCAGTTTTAAAAGGCTTTACTTATCACAGGTTCAGGCATACAAATCAGCAAAAGGAAAAGCCCGGTGCTTAGGATTCCAGGCTAGAACCCCAGCCACGTGTAGGCCAAGATGGCGGCCACCACGTGTAAAGGCCTTGTAAAAGGAGAAGACAAGACTTCCAAGAAGGGTGAGCGCTCACAAAGAGAGAGCCCACGAAGAAGCGCGGGAGAAAGGAAACAGGCTAGTTTTATACCCCTGCCACTCAGACCTTCCTCCCACTGTTATGGAAAGCAGGGAGGGTCAAATGCCCTTTACGTAATCCCTCCCCTGCATCTCACCTAGGCCCTTTAGTATGCTAATGTTTTGAGCCAAGATCTGCCTGGAAATGCCTTTATAGGGTAGAGAAGGGGGTTTCTGAGATGGCATGTCTCTGTACCAAAGACTAATACTACTGCCAGTTAAATATTTCTCCAAGCCTTCACAAGTCTCTTCTACTTCATTGTAGTTTTATATTTTAGTTGCCTTTGAGTATATCAGGGAGCCATGCTTGTTTGCTTGGAAGCAAACAGCATTTCTCTCTGGTCTAATTACTTAGGGGTCCAGCGTGGCCAGGCTAATATGCTGGTAAGATCTAGCTAGTCCCACGATGATTGTGGTAGCTTGGGAGAATATTTATACCAGCTAGTACAGCATACATGGTCAGATAAACTGCCACATTTAGACTACCCCCTTATCTACAAAGTGATTTGCAGGAGGTAATCCAGAGCAGATGCAGCGTCCCTTAGGAGTCCTGCAACAATTCAGCCTTTAAAAAATCAAAAGAAATTCTGGGATGGAGCAACGGTAGTTCTGCAGGTTGGGTGTTTAAAGGAAGGAAATGCAGTATGAGTCTACTTAGCTGAAGTTTCCGGAGCAGCCAACATCATAAAAGAGAAGGATCGTAGCGGGTTGTCAGGGACTTGAGGAAGGGGAAGGTTGTTATTATTTAACAGGTACGGAGTTTGGGGGTTTACAGGATGAAAGGAGTTACCGGAGGGGAGGGTGCTGAGTGTTATGTGACAGCATGTGAATGTATTTAATGCCACTGAACTGCACCCTTCAAAGGGTGAAGATAATCAATTTTTTATTGTGCGTATTCAAACACATAGCCAAGGGCAGCGACGAAGTCATGTAGACTGGAAAAAAGAAAATAAAACTGTATTACCTACGACCGACTATGGCATTTTCTCTATAGAATTTCTTTTAAATCTCAAAATAAAATACCTCCTAGAATGAGTGAATTCAGCAATAGTGCAAAATGCAGCAAGAAAAGCAAAAATCAATTCTGTTTTTATAGACTACCGAGGAACACACAGAAACCAAAATTAAAAACACAATAGCATTTATAGCCACTCAACCAAGAGAAATATTTGGATTGAAATCCAACCAGCCCTGGATAGGAGTCTCATGCTGAAAGTTATACAATACTGTTGAAGAACTCAAAGACCTAAATAAATGAAGAGGCATCTGGTGCTCATGGTTTGGAAAGAAAGCTCAACATAGTAAAGCTATCAATTACTCCTCAAACTTCTCTCCAGATTTAGCACAATTCCTGTCAAAGCTCCAGCAAGACTTTTTTTTTATAGTGATAGATGAGTTTATTTTAAGACATATATGGGAAAGCAAGGACCTAGAATCGTTCAGACAATGTTTGAAACAGGAGAACAAAGTGGGAGGAATCACTTCACACCCTTCCAGGACTTACTGGATAGCAAGACAGAAGCCATGTCTGGGGGAGTGAAAGAGGGGAAACAGAAACTGCTGGAACTTGCCCTCCCCACCCCCAAACACCGGTCAGAGCAAACGTTGATAAACTGGACTTCATCAAAAGGTCACCCTTCTCTCTGCAAACAACCCTATGGGAGGATGGAAAACAACCCCCAGTGAGCCACAAGACCACACATATCTATTCAAGGACCAGGGTCCAGAAAATGGACTCTTGAAGCTCTACAGTAAAATGAACAAAACCAGACAAGAAATGGGGTGGGGGCATGGAGTCA
>JAJIBD010006004.1:0-20007 GCA_021461705.1 Cryptotis parvus
TTTTTTTTTTTTTTTTAACATTTTATTATACCACCGTGAGATATACAATTACAACGTTGTTCACGCTTGGGGGTTTCGGTCACACAGTGTTCCAGCACCCGCCCTCCACCAGTGCCCCTCAGCCACCACCCATGTCCCCAATTCCCTCCCCCTCCCACATCCCGCCTAAATGGCAGGTTCTTTATCTCCTCTCCTCTCCCTCTCTCTCTCCTCCTTCTCCCACACATTGTGGGTTGCACTACATACACTTAGAAGCCATCATTTGCATTTTTTGTCTGTATTTAATGCTCAGTTCTATGTTAGTATCAGAACTTTAGACATTTATTCACACATGTTCCCTTCTCTATCTAAACCAACCTCTGACTCCCACACGCTTGTGGTAATTTCCACTTTTGGTAAGATCACCTAGTATATTTATGTCATGCAAATAAATGCAGTCATTCTATGTCTCTCTCTTTCCTTCTGACTAATTTCACTCAACATGATTCTTTCCATATCCATCCATTTATAGCAAAATTTCATAACTTCATTTTTTTCTGACAGCTGCATAGTATTCCATTGTGTAGATGTACCACAGTTTCTTTATCCAGTCATCAGTTCTCGGGCATACTGGTTGTTTCCAGGTTCTGGCTATTGTGAACAGTGCTGCTATGAAAATAAAAGTGCGGATTGTGTTTCCGCTGTGCGTTTTTGGCTTTCCAGGGTATATTCCCAGGAGCGGTATGGCTGGGTCAAAGGGGAGCTCAATTTCTAGTCTTTGGAGGAATGTCCATATTGTTTTCCAGAAAGGTTGTACAAGTCGACATTCCCACCAACAGTGTATGAGAGTCCCCTTTTCCCCACATCCACGCCAGCACTTGTTGCTTTTACCCTTTTGGATATGGGCCATTCTCTGTGGTGTGAGGTGATATCTCATTGTTGTTTTGATTTGCATCTCTCTGATGATTAGTGATGATGAGCATTTTTTCATATGCCTTTTGGCCATTCGGATTTCTTCCTTGTCAAAGTTTCTGTTCATCTCCTCTCCCCATTTTCTAATGGGGTTGGCTGTTTTTTCTTATATAGCTGTACCAGTGCCTGATATATCCTGGATATTAACCCCTTATCAGATGGGTATTGGGTGAATATTCTTTCCCATTCTGTCGACTGTCTTTCTATCTTGGTCACTGTTTCTTTCGAGGTGCAGAAGCTCTTCAGTTTCATGTAGTCCCATATATTTATATTTTCTTCTAGTTGCTTTGTTAATGGTGTTTCACCTTTGAAGATGTCTTTAGCATCGATGTCGTGGAGGGTTTTTCCTATATTTTCTTCAACGTACTTTATGGATTCAGGTCTGACATTGAGATCTTTAATCCATTTTGAACTGATTTTTGTGCAAGGTGTTAGACACAGGTCCAAATTCATTTTTTTACATGTAGCTGTCCAGTTTTCCCAGCACCACTTGTTGAAGAGGCTTTCCCTTACTCCAGTTTGGACTCTTTGCACCTTTATCAAAGATTAACTGATCATGTCTTTGAGGGTGGGTGTCAGGATACTCAACTCTATTCCATAGGTCCACCGGTCTGTTTTTATTCCAGTACCACGCTGTTTTAATTACTGCTGCTTTGTAGTACAGTTTGAGGTTGGGAAAGGTGATGCCTCCCATCTTCTTCTTCCCAAGGATTGCTTTAGCTATCCGTGGGGGGCTTATTATTCCATACGAATTTCAGAAGTGTTTGGTCAATTTCTTTAAAGAATGTCATGGGAATCCTTATAGGAACCGCATTGAATCTGTACAAAGCTCTAGGGAGTATTACCATCTTAACAATGTTAATTCTCCCCATCCATGAGCAGGGAATGTGTTTCCATTTCCTCGTGTCCTCTTTTATTTCTTGAAGCAGTGTCTTGTAGTTCTCTTTGTATAGGTCCTTTACACACTTGGTTAAGCTGATTCCTAGGTATTTGATTTTCTGTGGCACAATTGTGAATGGAATCGATTTCTTAATATCCCTTTCTTCTCTTTCGTTATTTGTGTATAGGAAAGCCACCGACTTTTGGGTATTGATTTTGTACCCTGCCACTCTACTATACCTATCTATTGTTTCTAAGAGTTTTTGGGTCGAGAGTTTAGGGTTCTCTAGGTATAATATCATGTCATCTGCAAATAATGATAGCTTGATTTCTTCCTTGCCTATCTGGGTGCCCTTAATGTCCTTTTCTTCTCTGATTGCTATGGCGAGTACCTCCAGTACTATATTGAATAAAAGAGGTGAGAGAGGGCAACCTTGTCGTGTTCCTGATCTTAAGGGGGAAGGCTTTCAATTTTTCCCCATTGAGAATGATACTCGCTGTGGGCTTTTGGTAGATGGCTTTGACTATCTTGAGGAAGCTTCCTTCAATTCCCATTTTCTGGAGGGTTTTAATCATGAATGGGTGCTGGATCTTGTCAAATGCTTTTTCTGCATCTATCGATAGGACCATATGGTTTTTATTTTTTCTCTTATTGATGTGATGTATTATGTTGATTGATTTGCGAATGTTGAACCATCCTTGCATTCCCGGGATGAATCCTACTTGGTCATGATGTATGATCTTTTTGATGAGTCTTTGGATTCTGTTTGCTAGTATTTTTGTTGAAGATCTTAGCATCTGTGTTCATCAAGGAGATTGGTCTGTAATTTTCCTTCTTTGTATTGTCTCTCCCTGCTTTGGGTATCAGGGTGATATGCGCCTCGTAGAAGCTGTTTGGGAGTGTTTCTGTTTCTTCTATTTCCTGGAAGAGCTTGAACAGGACTGGCAGTAGGTCCTCCTTAAAGGTTTGGTAGAATTCGCCAGTGAACCCATCTGGACCTGGGCTTTTGTGTTTGGGCAGACTTTTTAATTACTGTTTCAATTTCCCGATGGTGATAGGCTTATTTAGGTATTGGAGGTCTTCTTGTTTCAATCGTGGGAGGTTATAGGACTTCAGGAATTTATCCATTTCTTCTAGGTTCTCATGTTTTGTGGCATACAGGTTCTCAAAATAACCTCTGATGATCTTTTGTATTTCTGTTTTTTCTGTTGTGATGTCACCATTTTCATTTCTGATTCTGTTTATTTGGGTTCTCTCTTTCCCTGTCCTTACAAGTCTTGCCAGTGGCTTGTCGATCTTGTTTAATTTTTCAAAAAACCAGCTCTTGGTTTCATTAATCTTTCGGATTGTTTTTTTTTGGTTTCCAGGTCGTTGATTTCCTCCCTAAGTTTCACTATTTCCTTCCTTCTGCCTGGGTTGGGCTTCCCTTGTTGGTCTTTTTCTAATATTTTCAGCTGTGAGGTCAGGTTATTTATATGGGCCCTTTCTTCTTTTCTGATGAATGCTTGCAGAGCTATGAACTTTCCTCTTAACACAGCTTTTGCTGTGTCCCACAAGTTCTGATAGTTGGTATCTTCATTGTCATTTGTTTCTAAGAATCTTTTGATTTCCTGTTTGATTTCTTCTATGACCCATTTGTTGTTCAGCAGTGAGCTGTTTAGTTTCCAGGTGTTTGGTTTAGCTCCCTGCTTCTGTGTATGGTTCACTACTATTTTCAGTGCATCGTGATCTGAAAAGATAGTCGACACAATTTCAATCTTTTTTTATTTTGTTGAGGTATGCTTTGTGGCTCAGTATATGGTCTATCTTGGAGTATGTTCCATGTGCACTGGAAAAAAAAGTGTATTCAGCTTTTTTGGGATGAAAAGCCCTGTATATATCAACCAGCTCTCTTTCTTCTATTTCTTCCTTCAGGTCCAGTATTTCCCTGGTGAGTTTCAGCCTCGTCGATCTATCCATAGTCGATAAGGCAGTGTTGAAATCTCCGACTATTATTGTGCTACTGTTAATGTCTTCTTTGAGGTCTATTAATAGTCGTTTTAAGTATTTTGCTGACCCCTCGTTTGGCGCATATATGTTTAGCAGTGTGATTTCTTCCTGGTATACATACCCCTTAATTATTAAGAAATGGCCTTCATTGTCCCTTTTGACCTTTTTCAGCCTGAAATCTATATTGTCAGATACGAGTATGGCCACACCCGCCTTTTTGGAGGGGTTGTTTGCGTGGAGAATGGTCTTCCAGCCTTTGACTTTGAGTCTGTGTTTGCTCTGGTTATTCAGATGTGTTTCTTGTAGGCAGCAGAATGTTGGATTCAGTTTTTTAATCCATTTTGCCACCCTGTGTCTCTTAATTGGTGCATTTAGACCGTTGGCGTTGAGCGAGATTATTGTCATTGGATTTTGTGCCATCTTTCTGTTTAACCTTGTTGTGGTTTTGGGTTGTCTTATTTTACAATAGACCCTTCAATCCTTCTTTTAGAGTTGGTTTTGAGTCTATGAATTTCTTGAGTTGTTGTTTATCCATGAAGTTGTGTATCTTTCCTTCGCATCTGAAAGTAAGTCTAGCTGGGTAAAGAATTCTTGGTGAGGCCTGGAGTTCATTGAGTCTTTTCACTATATCCCACCATTGTTTTCGGGCTTGGAGTGTTTCATCTGAGAAGTCTGCTGTAAATCTCAGGGATGCTCCTTTGTATGTGATTTCCTTCTTTGATCTTGCTGCTTTCAGTATTCTATCTCTGTCTATCGTTTTTGTCATTTTAATAAGGATGTGTCTTGGAGTATTCTTATTGGGGTTTCTTTTAGCTGGTATCCCTTCGGACCTCCTGTATCTGGGAGCATGCTTTCTTCAGTTCGGGAAACTTTTCAGCGATGATGGCTTTGACAGTATCTTCTTCATCAGGGTTTTCTTCTTGACCTTCTGGCACCCCAATGATGCGTATGTTGTTCCTTTTGGCTTCATCCCGATTTTCTCTGGTAGTCTGTTCGTTGATTGTGAGTCTTTTTTTCCATCTTCTGGTGTTGTCTACAGAATCTCTGAACCTCGTCTTCGAGATCACTAATTCTTTTCTTCAGTAGCTGTTACTCTGCTTTGGAGGCCTTCTCCTGTGTTTTTCAGTTCACTTACCTCATTTTTAATATCTGTCATTTCTGCTTGTACTTTGGTCTGAAATTTACTCAATTCTGCTCTCAATTCCTCTTGTACTTTACTGAGTTTGTATTCCATTGTTTCTTTTATTTCCTTGTACATCTTTAACAGTTGCTTCCGAAATTCCTTTTCAGAGAGGTTATATAGCTCATCGTTATTGCTGGACTCATCGGTATTAATAACTTCAATCGTAGAGCTTGAAGGACTTTTGCGCTGCTTTACCATAATGACTATCGTAGGTTGAAAATGAGTGTTCTGGGTGACTAGCCAGTAAAGTTAGTTAGGTGTCTGAATTACTTTGCAGCTAGGGACGTATAGCAAAGAGTGTAGGGGACAATGCTCAATGTTATGTCAGGTAGAGAGAATATAATTCGGCGCAGCTAGCGTCCGAGCGGTTTTGAATTTTGAGGTGTCTGTGGGTGGTTCAGGTGTCAGGGGGTCAGGGTGGAGGTCTTGCAGTGGGAGTTCCTGCGCCGATGGGTGCGGGTGGGGACCCTCCTCAAAGCTGGAGCCGTTTCTCCTGGAGCCCAGTGGTCAGGGGCAGCCGCCGGAGGCGCACCTGGTGGGAAGAGCGCAGGGGATCTGCTGGGCGTCGGGGCTGGATGGCGTCAGAGGGAGTTCCTGCGCCGATGGGTGCGGGTGGGGACCCTCCTCCAAGCTGGAGCCGTTTCTCCTGGAGCCCAGTGGTCAGGGGCAGCCGCCGCGGCGCACCTGGTGGGAAGAGCGCAGGGATCTGCTGGGCGTCGGGGCTGGATGGCGTCAGAGGGGAGTTCCTGCGCCGATGGGTGCGGGTGGGGACCCTCCTCAAAGCTGGAGCCGTTTCTCCTGGAGTGGGGCAATATTTTTAAGTATTTTATTATACCACCGTGATATACACAATCACAAAGATACACAATTAAAAAGTTCATACCTGAGTTTTGGTCATACAGTGTTCCAACCCCCATCCCTCCACCAGTGCCCATCTCCCACCACCAATTACCCGGTTTCCTCCCCTCCCCCCAGCCCGCCTCCATGGCAGGTTCCCCTATTTCTTTCCCTTTCTCTCTCTCTCTCCCTTCCTTCCCCTCCAGACTATGGACTACAGAACATACACTAAAGGGTTGTCATGTGTGTCCTTTTGCCTGTATTTAATGCTCAGTTCTAGGTTGGCACTAGTACCCTCGACAATTGTCAACACACTGTTCCATTCTCTGTCCTACCCAGCCCCTATGGGATATATTAACATTTCAATGGGACTAGGTGCTATCCTGGGAGAAGCAAAGCTGAAGGAATTAACCTGAACTACCATCCATTGATGTGGGCCAGGGCTGTAAAGATATAAATGTTGTAGCCTGTTCTCTCTCTCTCTTTATCTCTCTCTCTCTTTCTAATCTCTGTCTTCCTCTTTTGCCCTCTGCCTCTGTTCTCCTACTCTCCGTGCTCTGCCCTGTTGGGCCTTAGCACATGGTAGCAGCCATCTTTGCCTAGTATTCTAAACCTATACATGGCCAGGGCCCAGCCATGAACCCTAAAGTCTAAAGTCTGGGGTTTTCATATTATTGAATTTTATATCGGAACAATTGTCAGTAAAGTCTTTTGAAACTTTGCTTCAACCACGACTCTTTCTCTGTTTGCTGTCCACCAATTCCTGGTTCATAAAGGAATCCCAGTACCTGATCCCTGATTTTGTCGGGAACCCAGCGTTTCTCCAACAACAATTAATGACAGTCAATATATATAAATTTCTAGAAAGTTCTCCAAGAAGAAATCTCAGGATGGTGTAGATGTTCTTTCATTTTCTCACATGTATATTGAACAGCAGTAAAACTTCAAGGGAGCCACATATAATTTTTCAAGTCATTCTCTAGCTAGTATTATTTAGCTCTCTCTCCATATTGCGGGCAAGTATAGATAATAGATAAGCCATAAATGAAGGCCTCTCTATAATATAATGCACCCTTAAATCTCAAATATTATTTTCTTTCAGCACATTTTAATATTTTAAACCTTTAATGCTGGCCACGATTAGGACAGCATGCTAAAATATGACATCAAATTTAAAACCACACTAAAGGCAACCAGGAAAGTAGATGTTTCCAAAATTAACACACTAATTTTCATTTATCAACCTTATTTTCTATATTCTGCTATTTCTTCTCCATTTAAATTATAATCCTATTGTCAAGTCAATAAACACTGTAACAATAATAAGAAGTTTTCAGTCTTATACCTTATGAAGCATTTAATGCCAATCAGTTCATTGATCTTTACAGTATTATATGCAATGAGTTCATTAAGAAGGTATTGTTCTTATTTCTGAGCTGAGAAATTTAGGTTTGTGTACATTAAATGATGTGTATAGCATAGAAAACAAAAGTTCGAAAAACAAACCTTGGTTCCTTGGCACTTTTTTAAATTACCTTACCATTACACTCAGCAAATTATTAAGAAACTGGGCCAGGTCAAACTTCAGGAATAGAGGACTTGTGAACCTAGGTTCAACCCAGCACCAAAAACACAAACATATATATGTAATATTAAAATAATGGCTGATATTTATTATATATTGGCATATTTATATTATATACTTACATATTTAATATACTGCATATATTTAAATTTACACATATACCTCAGCACCTATGTGGAAAGAGTTAAAACAGCAGAATATTGTGAAAAATTGACAAGGGTGATATTCCTTGTCTTATTCACAAGATTAGAATTAATGCTATAATAAACCTGACATATATGAGGTACTTAGTGAATATTAGTCCAGCATATGGATAACTAAGAATTCATAGAAAAATCAAGGTAAGAATAAACACGGAACTCTATAATGAGCATGTAAATGCTTGGGAGATTATCACTCTTATAAATTACTTAAAACATATTATATAGCATAACTCCTAAATACAGATCTGGAGTACTAAATAATCATACTAAATGTCTGTGGGTTTCTATTGATAGTTATTAAATATTTCAAAAATGATCCCTTTTTCTTTCAAAGGGTACTTATTGAAAGCTATAAAGTTGTGCAATATCACAGTATGAGAACAGTAATAATAGGCCTAAAGATTTGCCATAATAATATGAAAGACACCTTAGAAAGTGATTATCATATTTTAAGAACTCAGTACATGTTAGCTTACATTTTATTATTATATCTCCTAATATCAGCTTTTCAAAAGTAACCTTAAAATATTAAACATTTGAGGAGACTAAATGAGCAGAATATTCTGTTTTGCAAGTGCCAGAAAAAATAAACAAAATCTATTAGCAAAATATTAACATAGATTATTTGCCTCAACAAATCAAGTGATCTAGCATGGAGGTCATCTGACCTGGTAGCAACTAACATTTCGGGAGAAGACAAGGTCATAATACTGAATATCTCTGATAAAAGGAATCAAAACTATCAACAAAGAATTGCTTGGGATTGATAATGTTTAACTTGGAAAAATCATTATTGTAGTGTTGAAGTTGGAAGACATTGACTAAGTATAAAAATGATAGGTGAGCTGCTTTCAAGAGCTACTAGCTGGGAGAGGACATTAAGTTGTTCAGAATGACCACAGGTAGCACAGATTTAGGTGCAAGATCTAGGCCTAAGGGAGTAAAAGTTAGATGCATAATATATGCCTTAAACATCACAGAAACATCAGGGAAAGAGAAGTCTGAAACTGAGGCCAATGTAGCCCACAAATACAATATAAAATTATAGATGTTCTTTGTATAGTAATACTTGTATTAGAGTGTACGGGCAATGAGTTGCCATGAGTATTTGAAAACTAACCTGAGACCAAAGATGAATTTAGATATAACACAGTCACTAATAGGAAAATGTGACTGGCAAAAATTTTATGAACACAAGCTAGGTGCTGCTGGAATGATGAGAAAATATACACCTAATAAACTGAATTGGAGATTTACAGTCTGACTTATTTAAATTGGGGGAACCAAGTGTGTATTAAGAGAAAATTAATGGTGAGTCCTTTGAAAGGAGCTTAAATTAGAAAAATAAACATATTAATGATAATTATGTTTCCTCACAAGCACAAGGATTCGACAATTTGCTGCACATTCATGAAGATACTCTCATTCAGCCCGGGGCAAAATAGTGCACTGTAAATGTTATTTAACATTCAATGTAATTGCTTCACAAATATGCTTTTTAATAAATAATCCATAAAAATTCAGTTACTCTCTTTTACTTTAGTTAATCCAACACTTCCCTTACCAGAAGAGTAATTTTCCCTTCCATGCATTAGCAAGCCTTATCTCAATGTCTCAGGAATAGGTTCATCATAGAAGTGCATGTAGACAATTAACAGATCTAGAGAACTGTCGCAGAAATAACATATGAACTAGAGATAAATAAAATCTACTCACCCTGTGGAGCATGTCATAAAAGAGTCAAATAAAATATTAATCAATCAGAAATTAGAAATGCCAGTTTTAAATGCATTAAGAAAAAGGCATCAAAATGTATTTTACTTCATACATATGGTCATTATATTAAAAGAAAAATGTTTTTGTGTAACACTCAAGTCCATTGAAGTTAATTAAAAAGATTCAGGTCATAACATTTCAGATCACTTGCATCCAGCAGCATCGTTTCTAAAATGATTCCAGTAGAGAGAACTGACCTTGGTAATGTCAATTGATTCCTAAAACTTAGGTATCTAGTCAAATAACACAAAAACACTAATTCGTAGTGGCATATGCCCTCCTCTGTTCACTGAAGAACACTATTCACAATAGCCAAGATCTGAAAATAACCCAAGTACCCAATGGCAGATGAGAGGAGAAAGATCTTATATATACACACAATTAAGTGCTACTTAGATGAGAGAAAAGATAAATTATTTTCTTCTGCTACAACATGAATGCTTCTGTAGGGGGTCTTTCTAGACAAAGTAAATCATAAAAGACAAATAGTAGGATATAGAGACACCAAAAGAAAAATCAGATGAAACTAAAGACCTTGGTATTTAACAATACTCTTCAGTAAGAGGAAAGAGTGCTTTTTTAAAATTAATATTTTATTATACCACCGTGAGTTATACAATTACAAAGATGTTCATGTTTGGGTTTCAGTCATACAGTGTTCCAGCACCCATTCTTCCACCAGTGCCCATCTCCCATCACCAATGTCCCCACTTCCCTCCCCCTTCCTCTAGCCTGGCTCTATGGCAGGTTCTTTCTTTAATAAGTATTTTATTATACGAACCAGAGATATACAATTACAAAGATGTTCATATATGCGTATTGGTCATACAGTGTTCCAGCACCCATCCCTCCACCAGTGCCCATCTCCCACCTCCAATGTCCCCGGTTCCCTCCCCCTCCCCAGCCCACATTCATGGCAGGTTCTTTATTTCTTTTCCCTTTCTCTCTATGAAAGAGTGCTTTTTGAAGAAATTCATGATGCTAATACTTGGGTTGATGTAACAGCAGTATATTAAGTGTTCATAAGTATCTGCTCTAAAAATTCACAGTGATCCAAACTAGAACAATATGACCAACAAAATAAAGTAGTATTAAATTATGATAATTAATTAAACATCTTTGATTGCATCAATATTTGAATTAAGAATAGAGACTCATTCTATTGCATGAAAATTCCAAGCAATTTATTTAGAATGTTTACTCTCAAGGAAGTGGAAAAATACTCCACTATCACAATCCTCATCAAGTATCTGGGCATACTGACCTCCTTCTTAGTGGATAGAAGAGAAAAAGAGAAAACTTCATAATAAAGATATATAATAAACACCATACCAGCTAGGTGAGCAATTTAAAGCCATAAAATGATACCTGAGGCATCAACTGCATAGCAAAATTTCCTCTGACATCATAGGTGTTAGGCATACATATAACAAAAATGGAAATAAAAACATATTAACCAGAAATATATCTATAAATGTCTGAAAACAACTCAAAAGCATTATACGATTATGAAAAATTTCTGTTTAATTACTTTGGTTATTAAATTATGACTGATACTCAACCTCTGAAAATGAAAATGACTATGAGAATCCAGTGTTCTAGATATTCTAGAGATGCTAGTGAGAAAGTAAATTGGCAAATTCTTTGAAAAGTAATTTCTCATAAGTAACCTCCTCCATTACTCTCTCTACTGGCAATCTATCCTGAGGGCTAGACTTATACATCACAAAATAATTAGCTACTAATTAAAAAAAAAAATAGAACACAAATAACTTTAAGTGACATAATAGGAGAGAATTTTTTTTCTCTCTCCTCGTTTTATTTTTTTAAAGTGTATTTAACATTTTATTATACCACCGTGAGATATACAATTACAACGTTGTTCACGCTTGGGGTTTCGGTCACATAGTGTTCCAGCACCCCTCCCTCCACCAGTGCCCCTCAGCCACCACCCATGTCCCCAATTCCCTCCCCCTCCCACATCCCGCCTAAATGGCAGGTTCTTTATCTCCTCTCCTCTCCCTCTCTCTCCTCCTTCTCCCACACATTGTGGGTTGCACTACGATACACTTAGAAGCCATCACTTGCATTTTTTGTCTGTATTTAATGCTCAGTTCTATGTTAGTATCAGAACTTTAGACATTTATTCACTCATGTTCCTTTCTCTATCTAAACCAACCTCTGACTCCCACACGCTTGCAGTAATTTCCACTTTTGGTAAGATCACCTAGTATATTTATGTCATGCAAATAAATGCAGTCATTCTATGTCTCTCTCTTTCCTTCTGACTAATTTCACTCAACATGATTCTTTCCATATCCATCCATTTATAGCAAAATTTCATAACTTCATTTTTTCTGACAGCTGCATAGTATTCCATTGTGTAGATGTACCACAGTTTCTTTATCCAGTCCTCAGTTCTCGGGCATACTGGTTGTTTCCAGGTATTGGCTATTGTGAACAGTGCTGCTATGAAAATAAAAGTGCGGATTGTGTTTCTGCTGTGCATTTTTGGCTTTCCAGGGTATATTCCCAGGAGGCGGTATGGCTGGGTCAAAGGGGAGCTCAATTTCTAGTCTTTGGAGGAATGTCCATATTGTTTTAATAGGAGAGAATTTACAAAAATGGGAAAATCCAGTTGATAAAAAATACTGCTTTCAAAACATTTATGTAGTTAAAAGTATTAAGAAAGGTATATATAAGTATATACATATGCTTTAATTATTTAAGAATTACACAGAATAGAAAATGGAAGGTTATACACCACAATATTTGAGTTGTCATTTTAATTTTCTATGATTCCAAATTGTTCTGGAGTCAGCAGGTTATTATGGCTGAAATTTAAATAGATTATTTCTCTAAATTAATTTCATTCCCTAGGGTCACCAACACAGTAATGAAGCACCCAAGAGCTTAGTGTTGCTACTTGCATATATTTTTCAGGTGCAAACTGCCATAGGTCACCTTTTGTATGATGGGGACCATGTTGAGGACAATGTTGGATTATTCGACTACTTGCAGTTTTGCTGTTTCTATTCCTGAGTCCTCATTGGTTTAGGTTATTTAAGTGGGTAAGAAAACAATAGCCCCAGATAGAGTCACGTGATTAACTACTCAAACATTAATAGTAAAAGCAACATGGTGTCTGGTTCATGCTTCACTGGATGAAGAGCACGACATCTAACCAAAGGAGCAAAGAACTAGGAGCATGACATCTAACCAAAGGAGCATCACGAACAGAAAGCTGCTGAATTGCGGAGAAACCCTTGTGGAATTTAAGAAAAGTTCAGGAAGATAAATGAGATAAAGTAAAATAATGCAAGAACTAGAAAAAACAGTTTGACTAAATAATTATCGGATCAGGCATGATATTGCAAGGTGTAAAACAAAAACAACTAAGTAAGAGAGAGGACCTGATAGATTCAACAATGTAAATATGAAAAAATGTGACAAAATAATAATAATAGCAATAGCAATAATAATAAAATAACAACAACAGTAACAGTAACAATAATAATAACAATAACAATGACAATGACAATATGCTTTCTTCATTTTCCGCCAGAACTTTCTCCATTTACGCCTATTTTGGCTGTTCCTTATTCTTACTCCACTTGGTGGCATTTCTGTCTAGGAACATACCCAGTGATCTTCAGGGTTACTCTTGGCTTTCTTCAGAGACTACATTGCTGAGCGTTTCAGGAAAAATTATGGAATATCAGGGATGAATCCCAGGTCAGCCTCATGCAAGAGGCTGGTGGTATTCAAGGAGTTGGCTGTGGACTTCACCTGGGAAGATTGGCAGCACCTGGATGAAGAACAGTGGACCCTGTACCAGAATGTGATGCTGGAAACCTACAGTCACCTGGTGTCATTGGACATTCACTCACCAAACCAGAAGTTTGATCATAAAGTTGGAACAAAAAAACAGAGCCATGGCTTGTGGATCCCCAGAGTACAGCCCGTCGGAGCCTTGAGAAGCCAGAGGAACCCTTGCACCATGACAGTAACCATTTTCAATGTCAGGATTCCACAGCCCATCAGAGCTCCACAGAAGAGAGAAGCCAGTTTCACGCCCAGCTCATCAGAACCCTACCTTAGAGAGAAACCTTTTCACAGACACAGATGGAGCTGCTACCGGCTCTCCCACTGCATGGCTAATCATGAACCGTCCAGGAGGGAGTGTGGGTTCAGGCCTGGACCCACCACCCCAATAGAGTCTCGGAAGCAGCCAGACAAATCCCGCACCAGGAAAGCAGCCATTTTCAACATCCAGATTCCACAGTTCGTCAGGCTTCACCCAAGAGAGAAGCCAATCTCAAGCCTAACTCATTAGAAAACCACCCAAGAGAAAAGCCTGACTCGGCTCTTCACATGCTACATGTCTGAATGAAAGGTGCCCTCCTGTCGAGGACCGCTGCCGGAGTCCCCAACAGTGCCGGGAGCGGCACTTCTACCTCCGGGCCGGCGGGAATGGATTAAGACTCAGGAATCCGATGCAGTTTTAAAAGGCTTTACTTATCACAAGTTCAGGCATACAAGTCAGCAATAGGAAAAACCCTGTGCTTAGGATTCCCAGCTAGAACACAAGACACGTGTAGGCCAAGATGGCGGCCACCAAGTGTTAAGGCCCTGTAAAAGAGTCTTGGGAGACAAGACTCCCAAGAAGGGTGGGAGCACACAGATAGCCCAAAAAGAAGCGTGAGAGAGAAGGAAGCAGGCTAGTATTATACCCTGCAACTCAGACCTCCCTTCCACTGTTATAGAAAGCAGGGAGGGTCAAATGCCCTTAGGTAATCCCTCCCTGCACCTCACCTAGGCCCTTTTATATGCTAATGTTTTGAGCCAAAATCTGCCTGGAAATGCCTTTATAGGGTAGAGAAGGGGGTTTCTGAGATGGCATGTCTCTGTACCAAAGACTAATACTAATGCCAGTTAAATATTTCTCCAAGCCTTCACAAGTCTCTTCTACTTCATGGTAGTTTTGTATTTTAGTTGCCTTTGAGTATATCAGGGAGCCATGCTTGTTTGCTTGGAAGCAAACAGCATTTCTCTCTGGTCTAATTACTTAGGGATCCTACGTGGTCAGGCAAATATGCTGGTAAGATCTAGTTAGTCCCACGATGATTGTGGTAGCATGGGAGAATATTTATACCAGCCAGTACAGAATAGATGGTTAGATAAGACTGCCACATTTAGACTATCCCCCTATCTATGAAGTGACCTGCAGGGAGGCAATCCAGGGCAGATGCAGAGGCCCTAGGCTTTTAGGTGTCCTGAAACACCCTCTCATTGGAAAACCAGCAGGACAGTTGGAAAACCAAGTTGCCTCCCATTGGAAAACCAAGAAGGGAGGCATCCAGGCAACTATCGCCCCATCTGCCTTTTGTCTATCATCTACAAACTCTTCACTTGAGTAGTCCTAAACAAAATTGGCAGAACATTAGATGAAGGACAACCATGTGAGCAAGCTGGCTTCCAAAAAAGGATTCAGCACAATTGACCATATCCACATGATAACCAAGCTCATTGAAGTTTGTAGGGCTTTTTAAGATGCCACTCTGTCTCACGGCCATTGATTTAAAGAAAGCCTTTGATTCTGTGGAGACTTATGCGGTCATTGAAGCCCTAGGCAAATAGGGAGTTCAAACCCAATACATAAAGTTCCGGAATGAGCTGTATTACGGATTCACCACTAGGATCTCACTATTCTACAAAGAAGTGATCATCGCTGTCAAAAGATGAGTTCGCCAGGGTGATACCATTTCACCAAAACTCTTCAGTTCCACCCTCGAGAACATCATGCGACAATTAGAATGGGAAGGAATGGAAGTGAAAATTGACAGTGAGCAATTAAACAACCTATGTTTCGCTGATGACATCATTCTAATAACAACAAATATTAGCCATGTGGCACAAATGATGGCTGACTTTGACGGAGAATGTGGAAAGATAGGTCTACAGCTGAATCTTAACAGAACTATGTTCATGAAAAATGAGCTAGTTGCAGAGGCCCCATTCACTCTCAATGGAACAAACATCTCTGAATGTAGCAGTTATGTGTACCTAGGTCGAGAAGTCAACATGATGAAAGACCTAAAACCTGAGCGGCACAGGAGGAAGAGAGTGGCAAGGAATGCCTTCAAAAGCATTGAAAAAATAGCTAGAAAGGCAAATAACCTCTGGCTCTGGGCACATCTCTTCAGCTCCAGTGTTTTCCCTACATTAGCATACGCCTCAGAAACCTGGGCCCCTACGAAAGCAGGATGACAATGCTATTCAGGTGTCCCAAAGAAGAAATTGAAAGAGCTATGCTTGGAATATCAGGCCTCACTCAAGTGAAAGAAGGAATCTGGAGCTCCAACCTTTTCGCTGTTCCAGAGTCAGGGATGCTGTCTTGTTTGCCAGGCATCGAAAATCATATGGGCTGGACATGTAATGGGATTTGGAGAGCGACCGCTGGACTAGAGCCGTTGCTGATCGGATCCCACGGGACGTCAAAAGATCATGTGGCAGCCCACCTACAAGATGGTCAGACTTCTTCATCAAGACCGTGAATGAGCAGTTTGAGAATTTTCGTATTCCTGAAGCAACCAGATGCCATTGGGCTACACTGGCACGTGAAAGGCCAAAGGGAAATGTTACTGGAGCCTGCTCGAGGAAATCGATGAATAATGGGATATCAAGTGATCAAGTGAATTTTTTTCAAAGATGTAGCTGAAATTCACTGAAAGAAATGATGACCTTTAGAATTGACTAGGACAATTTCTGGTGGTATTCCTAAAACACAAAATACTTACTTCCTGAGCAGCAACTTTAGAATAGAATAGTGATAAAAATATGTAATATTATAAACTTACTAGTAAGCAAAGCAAATTTGAAAATTCAAGAATGTCTCTCATAACCTACAAAGTTGAACTGTTTTTTTAATCTTATGGAGTATATGTATTACAAGCCACAATGTGTAATAGTAAGAGAGAAAGAGAGAGAAAGAAGAAGAAGAAGGATGAGGAGGAGGAGGAGAAGGAGGAGGAGAGAGGAGCAAGAGGAAGAGGAGGAGGAAGAAGGAGGAGCAGGTGGAGGAGAGAGGCGTAGGAGGAAGCAGAAGAAGATGAAGACAAAGGAGAAGGAGAAGGAGAACAACAAAAAAACAAGAATAAGAATATGAAGAACAAGAAGAAGTAGACGAAGGGAGAGCAGGAGGAAGAAGATGATTAGGAGGAAGAAGAGGGAGGAGGAAGAGGAGGCTGAGCAAGTAGAAGATGAAAAGAGAAGAAGACTAAGGAGAAGGAAAGGAGAAGGAGACAGAGGGAGGAGAATGAGAATGGGAAAAAAGCAGAAGCAGAAGCAGAAGCAGAAGAATAAGAAGAATGAAGAAGAAGATGCAGAAGAAGAAGAACAAGAGGAAGAGGAGGAAGAAGAAGAAGGAAGAAGAAGAAAGAGGAAGAAGAGGAAGAAGAGGAAGAGAGAAGAGGAAAGAGGAAGAAGAAGAAGGAGGAGGAGGAGGAGGAGAAGAAGAAAGAAGAAAGAAAAAGAAAGAAGAAGAAGAAGAAAGAAGAAGAAAGAAAGAAGAAAGAAGAAGAAGAAAGAAAGAAGAAGAAGAAGAAGAAGAGAAGAAGAAGAAGAAGAAAGTGTCTGCCATAGAGGCAGGTTGGGGGAAGCGGGAGGTGTTAGGAAGGGTATGCTGGTGAGGGATGATCTTTTCTTCAGTGTCTATGGGATGTTTTCAAGATAGATCACTTGCTGGACACAAAATATACCAAAATAAAATAAAAGAATTTGTATCAACTATTCTTTCAAACCGTGATGAACTGAAAATAGGAGTTAATCACATACACAAAGGAAGAACTAAATCAAACACCTGGAAACTGAACAGCTTACTGCTGAACAACCAGTGGATCAAAGAGGACATCAAAGAGGAAATCAAAGGATTCCTAGATTCAAATGAGAATGAACACTCAAAGTACTAAAACTTATGGGACAAAGACAAAGCAGCATGGATGGAAAATTTATAACTTTGCAAACATTAATAAGAAAGGAAGAACCCACTTAAATAATGTGACTTCATAGCTTAGGATCTTAGAAAATGACCCCAAATGAGGCCCAACACAAGAAGAAAGAACATAAAACTTAGGCAGAAATCAGTGAGTTGCAATCCATAAACCAACCCAAAAGATCAATGAAAGCAAAAGTTTGTTCTTTGAAAAAATAAATAAGATTGACCGGCCAGAGCAATAGTCCAGCAGGTAGGGTGTTTGTCTTGCACTCAGCCGACACAGGTTCGATCCCCAGCATACCATATAGTACCCTGAGCACAGCCAGGAGTAATTCCTGACCGAAGAGCCAGGAGTAACCCCTGAGTATTTCCGGTGTGACCCAAAATTTGAAAAAATAAAATAAAATAAATAAGATCGACAAACAACTTGCAAGACTCACAAAGAAAAGAAGAAAGAAAACACTAATTGTCCTGATCAGAAATGAAAATGAGGACATAAAGGCAGAAAACATGGAAATTCAAAAGATCATCAGAGATTACTTTCAGAGTATGTAGCCTCAGAACAAGGGAACAAAGAGGAAATAAACAGATTGCTGGATTTCTATAATTATTATTCATCGATTTCCTCGAGTAGGCTCCAGTAACATTTCCCTTTGGCCTTTCACGTGCCAGTGTAGCCCAATGGCATCTGATTGCTTCAGGAATACGAAAATTCTCAAACTGCTCATTCACGGTCTTGATGAAGAAGTCTGACCATCTTGTAGGTGGGCTGCCACGTGATCTTTTGACGTCCCGTGGGATCCGATCAGCAACGGCTCTAGTCCAGCGGTCGTCTCCAAATCCCATTACATGTCCAGCCCATATGATTTTCGATGCCTGGCAAACAAGACAGCATCCCTGACTCTGGATCATTGACAAAGGTTGGAACTCCGATTCCTTCTCTCACTTGAGTGAGGCGTGATATTCCAAGCATAGCTCTTTAGAATCCTCTTTGGGGAGACATGAACAGCGTTCTCATCCTGCTTTCATAGTGCCCAGGTCTCTGAGGCGTATGTTAATGTAGGGAAAACAGTGGAGTCAAAGATATGTCCCCGGGCCGGAGGTTCTTTGTCCTTTTTGCTATTTATTCGATCGCGCTGAAGGCATTCCATGCCACTCTCTTCCTCCTGCGCAGCTCAGGATTTAGGTCTTTCATCATGTTGACTTCTCAATCTAGGTACACACACCTGCTGCATTCAGAGATGTTTGTTCAGTTGAGAGTGAATGGGGCCTCTGGAACTAGTTTGTTTTTTAATGAACATAGTTTAGTTGAGATTCATCTGTACACCTGTCTTTCCACATTCTCAGTCAAAGTCAGCCAGTATTTGTGCCACATGACTAATGTTTGGTGCTATTAGAACGATGTCATCAGCAAAGCGGAGGTGGTGTAGTTGCTAACCATCTATCTTCACTCCCATTTGTTCCCATTCTAACTGTCACATGATGTTCTCCGGAGTGGTGCTGAAGAGTTTTGGTGAAATGGTATCACACTGCCGAACCCCTCTTGTGACATTCATGAAGCTGAGTGAAATTAATAGGAAAAGGACAGATATAGAATGACTGCATTCATCTGTGGGGCATAAAAATAGTAGGAGTCTAATATCCAATTCCAGGCAAAACATGGACCAAGAAAATTTATCAATGATTTGTATTTACCACAGTCTGTTGGTTTCAGTGGT
Source organism: Cryptotis parvus (assembly GCA_021461705.1). Lineage (NCBI taxonomy): Eukaryota > Metazoa > Chordata > Mammalia > Eulipotyphla > Soricidae > Cryptotis > Cryptotis parvus. The sequence continues at coordinate 19,119 of JAJIBD010006004.1, forward strand.
TTACATAAGACAAAGAAGGGACCAACATTCTAATAATTGTTGGAAATGGCAACAGCAGACTAGAACTTAGCATTGAATGTAGGCAAAGAGATATACATGATATCCCCTTAATGTATGTATAGCAAGACACAATGTGTAATAGAAGGGAGAAGGAGGCGAGAGGAGAGTGATGAATTAAAGTTCCTGCCATAGAGGCAGGCTGGGAAAGGGTGAGGTATCTGGGGACTTAGGTGTTGGGAAATGTGCACTGGTGGAGGGATGGGCACTGGAACAGTGTATGTATGAAACCCAACTGTGAACAGTTTTGTGATGTATAACTCATGGTGGTATAATAAAATTTTAAAAATAAATAAATACTTTTCAAAGGAATGAGCAATAATTGTTTCCTTAGAAGAAAGTTAGTAGTTCTTGCTTTTTCTCACCGTGGAGTCATTAAACACTTGTATAAGAGATTACTAAGATCTTGTTTATAGGTTAACTCTCCTGTGTATATACTTTGTTAATTGATATTTGTTGCTTTCTAAATTATATCCCTTCAACCAGTTGTGTTACTCCTGGTTTTTCAGTATTGTAGTTTGATATGTCACTCCAGAAGTCCTGATGTTAAATAGGTTGATAAGTTGGAGTTAAATTTTTTAACTGGATGACATTTTGAAGTGTATTGCATAACTGCCAGGGCTTCTGAAGTACAGGGGAGATGGGGGAGCTAGCCTATCCCTGACTTTGTGAAAGTCTAGAGATTTCAGTCCACAAAACCCCACATACTTGAGTTTTCAATGAACTAATTTCTGGATGAGACTTTTCCCCCAAACAGTGGAGTAGGCCAGCAACACACTGTGGATTTTATCTTTTTACAGACATAAAACAGTTTTACTGCTACAATACCTAC
>JAJIBD010006005.1:0-17426 GCA_021461705.1 Cryptotis parvus
CTCGCCAGGGGCTGTCCATCTTAGAAAAATTTCTGTCCATCTTAGAAAAATTAAAACCAAAAAACCAAACAACAACAAAGCACCCAAACAAATGAACTCTAATCTCACTGTTTCTTAGATAGATACTTGGCAATATTTGTAGTAGTTTGATTGCATAACTTATTCTCAACATTTTTTTCAAAATCTTGTTTTTTAAATTTATTTAATTTTAAAAATTTATTATGCCATCATGAGATAGACTATTAAAAAGCCTGTTCACGATTGGGTTTCAGTCATACAATGTTCCAGCATCCATCCTTTCACCAGTGCACATTTCCCAACACCAATGCTCCCAGATTCCCTGCCCCCTCCACTAGCCTTCCTCTATGGCAGGCACTTTTCTTATTCTTCTCTCTCTGTCTCTGACTCCGTCTCTGTCTCTCTCTTTTTCATCCTTCTCTTTCACATGGTGGCTAGTAATACATACATTTAGAGGCTATCATTTAGGAGGCCCTTTGCCTACGTTCAGTGTTCAGTTCTAGTCTGGTGTTACCATTTCCAACAATTATTAGCACAGTGGCCCCTTCTCTATCTTACCTAACTTCTGACAACCCACACACTTGTGGTAGATTCCAACCATTGATAAGTCCTCCTGGTTCCTGTTTTGCCTGGTCTTTGATATTCGTCTCAATAATATTATGCATATTAGTATATATGTATATGTATGTATATGTATCCCACAAATGAATGCAATCATTCTATATGTGTCCTTTACCTTCTGACTAATTTCACTCAGCATGATAATCTCCAAGTCCATCCATTTATAGGCAAATTTCATAATTTCATTTTTCCTAATAGCTACAGAGTATTCAATTGTCTAGATGTACCATAGTTTCTTTATCCAGTCATTTGTTCTCAGGCATTCAAGTTGTTTCCAATCCTGGCTATTTGAGTACATTTACATTTATTTTAAACTTGTTTTTATTTGTTGAGGGTTAAGTAATTTGTTTTGTTTCTGCTTACTCAGATGAGTGTTATTTTTTATCTTTTAGGCAGAGTATTTTCTGTTCTGGGATACTTTGTTTACAGTTTGCTAGGGTTACTGACTCTCCTGGTTTGCTTATGGCTGAATCAAATGCTTCAATCTTAATGTTAAATTACAAACTGTTGACACAGTTGGACATGTTAGAACTGAGAAATAGGAAAATATAGAAAACATTTTTTTGTTTTGTTTTTTGCTTTTTGGGGTCACACCCAGTGGTGCTCATGGGTTATTCCTGGCTCTGCACTTAGGAATTATTCCTAGCAGTACTCGGGGAACATATGGGATGCTGGGGATCGAATCCAGGTTGACCACGTGCAAAGCAAACACCCACCTGCTGTACTCCAGGCCCTAGAAATTGTTTTTGAGAACACAACTATCAAACAGAAGTTAAGATGCCATTAAAGTTGGTCTTGCTTAAATATATGTTCATTTTCCATCATACTACTGATATAAGAATGCTATTTAGATGTTAGAAAATTTCTAAGTGAAAAATGTGCAGTGAGCAGTGTCATGATGAGAAAATACAGGGCTAGAAATAGAAACTGTCAGAACTGAACTGGTAGCTTAATGCCCTATTAAATATTGGTTTAAGACCTTATATTTATGATTTTCAAACTGTTTCAGAGGCATACTGAATTTAGTCACTATCATATTTGAGGTCAGTATTACTATCCTCATAGCTTTACTGTATTTATAGTTAAAGAATAAATTTCACATATTTTCAACATTAAGGAATATGTTGTGGCATACTCTTGACTACAAGAGTATGCCACCCACACGGCAGATCATGGCAAGCTACCCGTGTCGTATTTGATATGCCAGATACCAGTAACAATTATAGACCTCATTCTCATGACCAGATGGAATGGTTTTGAGGCTCTTTGTGTTCCTGGAGCAAGCAGGTGCCCTTGGGCTCTACTTGCATGAGACAGGTCATATGGAGATGTTACTGGTGCCCGCCGAAGCAAAACCAATGATGAACGGGAAGACAGTGATACAGTGACAGTGATCCAATGACATTAACATATTTCTTCACTGTCACTGTCTTCCCGTTTATCTTTTGTTTGCTCAAGCGGGCACCAGTAACATCTCCATATGCCCTGTCTCATGCTAGTAGAGCCCAAGGGCATCTGCTTGCTCCTGAACATAAAGAGCCTCAAACCATTACATCAGGTCATGGGAATGAGGTCTATAATTGTTACTGGTATTTGGCATAAATACCAGTAACATAATGGTATAAATAGCTAAATGGCATAAATAGCTAAAAGGACAAAGAATCTCCGGCTCCGGGCACTTCTCTTTGACTCCACCATTCTCCCTGCATTAACATACACCTCAGAGACCTGGGCCCTACAAAAGCAGGATGAGAATGCTATTCGGGTCTCCTAGAGAGGAATCGAAAGAGCTATGCTTGGAATATCACGCCTCACTCAAGTGAGAGAAGGAATCTGGAGTTCTGACCTCTGTCGCTATTCCAGAATCAGGGACGCTGTCTCGTTTGCCAAGGCATCGAAAATCAGATGGGCTGGACATGTAATGCGATTTGGAGACAACTGCTGGACTAGAGCCAATACTGACTGGATCCCACGGGATGTCAAAAGATCACGTGGCCACCCACCTACAAGATGGTCAGACGTCCTTGTCAAGACCTTGAAGGAACGGTTTGAAGCTTTTCATATTCCTGAATCAACCAGATGCCATTGGGCTACATTGGCACGTGATAGGGTCCAATGGAAATGTTACTGGCGCCCGCTCGAGCAAATCGATGAATAACGGGATTCAAGTGATCAAGTGATTTGGCATAATAAGATTACTAATATATTTTGAACGATACATTGATAAACGACTTCAGAATCATTTTCTATCTAAAGTTAGCATCACACTACTTATTTATTTTGAACTTTCAATCACATGTTACCAAACCTCCTCTCTGACCTCTAAGTATGCCAATTCAATGTTAGGACTCCCTAACTCTATACTTCTCCCTTGCCTTTTACTTCTTGACCCTGCACTTTTTCTTTCCCTTTCTTATAATTCTTGGTTCTTCCCTTTTTTTCTTAGAAAAGGCAATCTTGAACAATGTTTGGAGGTGATCTCTACTCTCATGGTTTCAGTGATCATCTACATACTTATTTTTTTTAAATTAAACTTTTTTCTTATTAAGACACTGTGATTTACAAAGTTATTCACAGTTGAGATTTAGGCACATTATGTTCCAGCACCAGTCCCACCACCAGTGTCAATTACAGTTTGGTTATTGTGCTTTGGATCTCCTTGTGGCTCTCATGCTTATACTTACATGACTGTAGATCTCTCTTTAATGTTTCTGAGTACATATATATATGTTCATACATATATATGTTCATTCATATATATATACACATATATGTTCATACATATATATACATATATGTATATATACATATATATACATATATATTCCTAAGTGCAGAGCCAGGAGTAACCCATGAGTGAATACATATAAATATATATGCATATATATGCAACCCATGAGCAAATATATATGCATATATATATATATGTGTATATATACACATCTGTACATATATATGCATATATATTCACTCATGGATTACTCCTGGCTCTGCACTTTGGAATTACTTCTGGTAGTACTCACAGAACATATGGGATGCTGGGTATTGAATCCAGGTCAGCCACGTGTAAGGCAAATATATATATATATATATATATATTTCTAGTAAATATATATATACTGCTATGTATGTATATAAACTATGTATAAGTATATACATAGTTCCAATAAATATAAAATATATATTTTATGAGGGAATATTTTATATATTTATATTATATATTTATTTTATATATTTTAGAGGGAATTCTATGGCATTTCCTAAGACCTAACAGGAGTTCTGGCTGCCAGAGAGGCTGTAAGCTTCTGGCCTCTGTTTCTTTTCTTTATTTTAATTTTTTATTGACCTCTGTTTCTAAAAGTCAATGGCTGTGTCTCAGAAACCAAAGGCTAGTCACTTTTTTTTTCTTTTTGTGGTCACACCAGCAAGTTTCATTAGTAAATGCTCCAGATGAGAGCCTTCTACTGAGTGTATACCACCTACACGGCAGAGCCTGGCAATCTACCCGTGTTGTATTTGATATGCCAAAAACTAGTAACAATTATGGACCTCAATTCCATGACCTGAAGAATGGTTTGAGGCTCTTCCTGTCCCTGGATAAGCAGATACCCTTGGGTTACACTTGCTTGCAACAGGACATATGGAGATGTTACTGGTGCCCACTCGAGCAAATCAATGAACAACGGGAAGACAGTGATACAGTGATATTTATATATTATATTTACCAGCACTATGCAACCAACATTGTGTTTTTCAATATCAACACATCATCCACCAATTACTCTAATTCCCAAATACTCTTTTTTTCTTACTTGAAAATTTAGAACATGACACTGTCTTTCACCAAAGTATAGAAATTGAGGATTATCTTTCCTTTCATACACATCCAGTCAATAACTCTAATTAAATCTAAATATCCCAAGCTTTATATAGCTATCTATCTTTTCTACAAACCATCACTTTGTTTACCTTGATTACTGCAACAAGCTGTACTTTGTCTTCCTATTGATGAATGATCTTGTCTTGTTTTCAAAAAATTCCACATACTACACTATGAATTTAAACTATGTTTTCTAAACTGTGAATCTTATGTTATTCCCAAGCTGAAAAATCCTTCAAGGTCAAGTCCAAATGCCTTAGCAAAAATTACAGTCTTTCATGATTTATCACCTATCTGCCCAGAACCTTTCCTGAATACTTATCACATCCGTTCTCGCCTCCTGAACACTCTGATATCTGGTCTAGTTAGAGAAAGCTGCTTATAGTTCCTGTTGGTTCAGAACCTTAGAAGCTTTTCAGGTATAATAAGAAACTTTTCCATATACACCAGTGGGTGGGAGATACAGAAGAAAGCCAGCTAACTCCAAATTGATAGCACATTTTTGTTTTTGGCTTTTTAGGTCATACCATGCGGTTCTCAGGGGTTAATGCTGTTTCTGCACTCAGAAATTACTCCTGGCATTGCTCGTGGGACCATATGAGATGCCGGGTAATTGCACACAAGACAAATGCCCTACCCGCTGTTCTGGGACAGGGGCAGTTTTAATAATTAAGATAACTTACTTAAGAGACTTGAATGGCAACTACAGATATATATCCACATACCACCAAGGTTAAAAAAGTCTATATAGATAACAGGTATTAACTGTGTTATCATCATACATGAAGTTCAGATAGTATCAACAACACATCACACATGTTCTCAAGTGAGTCCTGAAGCAGCTACTGGGAATTCCTTATCCTAGAGAAAAGGCTTTAACACGCATTTCAAGTGAAGGATTAAAAATCATCTCATTGCTCAGACCCAGATCTCAGATCAATAAGGGATGACCTTCTCTTAATAGCTTTATCCCAGACTTACCTGAGCAAATATTTGGTTTTAACATCCCTCTTCTAAAATTGCCTTCCTTATTTTGTCAGTACTTTTCATCCTCCAAGATTCAATTCAGGCATAACATTCTCAGGAAATGTGTTTTTGACCTCACTTGCAATTTTCCCTAAATAAGTGCACTTTACATCATATTTCAGTCTCATCTATCTATCATGTATGTATCACACTCATATAGCTCAGATCAAAGTGATGATAGAATGAAAATAAAATTTTGTTCCCAAGTTAAATGGATCTGGATTTGAATCCAACTTCTGAAATGTCTTGTCTAGAAATCTTTATCCGTAATTTACCTTATTTTCTTGACCTTTAGATTTAAAATGGTAGAATCGGCATAATATGATTTTATTTTATAGTTACTATAAAAGCAATAAGTGATTATATGTTAACATATAATAGTGTTAAATTAGCATAATAATAGTAAGCTGCAATGACAACTCAGAATTCCAGAAATGACTGCAACTACCATAAAACTTTGTTTTTATCCTTACACAGATTTTGTGAAAAAATATAAGATATTTGAATCTTCTAGCATGCTGGGAAGATTCTTTTTTTGAGGGGAGGTTCTATTTATTAATGATGAAATGAGAGGTTCATGAAGCATTTGAAACGTGTTTAAACAAGTAGTCATCAAATAAAATCTAAAATAATGTAATTGTATTTTTAAAATTGATATTTTAGGAAGAGTAGAAAGCTATAGTGCTATCAAAATTAAGAATATGATTTTATATTTTGATTTTTTAGTTCCATAAATTTGTAAATACATTTGCTAAAATTCATGATAAGTGTTTACTGAGTTTTATGAAGATATAAATAAGTTAATATATTAGACTATTATAACAGAATAAAAATGCATTCTGTAACTTAAAACAATAGCCTTATTATTGATCACATTGAAATTCTTACTTCCAGTCAGAACTCCCTCTGAACTCTGTATTTACATATATAACAATGTACTTAACATCTCCACTTGTGTGTAGAATACATGACTTAATATGTCCAACACTGAGCACTTGTATTTCTACTTTCAATGTAGTTTCTGCAATGCAGTCAATAAGCAAAAACTTCAACTTTTCTCATGTCAACAATCTTAGCACAAAAAATCTTAGTACTTAGTCAACTTTTTTCATGTTGACAATCTTAGTACTTGATTCTTCACTTTTTTCAACCTTAATACTAAATCTATCAGCATATCTTGTTGTCCCTGCCCTTAAAATGTTGAAAGTCTAACCAATCTTATGACCATGACTTTTAACCTACACTAAGATAATTATAACGTGTTTTACTGTAATTATCTCTTCTCTATTTTCTCTGCTCCTCTATAATTTATTCTCTAGAAAGTAGTATCTAGAAAGTCTTTTTAAAATGTAATTCGTATCTTCTTAACACTTTAATCTATCTTCTATTGGCTTCGCATTGAGCTCAGAGTAGAAGTCAAGGCTCGTGCAATAGCCTACATGGCTACATGGATTTATGTGACCTAGATGAACTGCCTTTTTTAAACTTGATGCATTACCACGGACCCATTATTTAGTGTGTTTCACTCATACCTGTAGATGAACAGCCTTTTTAAACTTGATGCATTACCACGGATCCATTATTTAGTGTGTTTCACTCATACCTGACTTTCTTGAACTCACTAAAGATTCAGGGCCTTATGCCTATTATCTTTTCTTCTTGGAATGTTCTTTCCTGATATGTGCATGTCGTTTTTTTCCTACCTACTTCAGGTCTCTTTAAATTCTATGTTATCAGAGAAACTCACCTCCTCTTATATAAAAGGCGGTACACTCCTGACATTATCTCTCCTCCTCACTTATCTCTTGCTAAAAAATCACATATATTGAGAGTTATTTATTTCTATCATTTGTTAGAATGTAAGCCATAATAGAGGCCAGTGAATTTTCTTTTGCGTTTATTCCTTTATATTTGTTGCCAGCTCAGAACAGTGCCAAGAACTTGTAAGCATTTAATGAAAAAAAGCAAAACAGGCCACTGAATCAATCTAATTGTGCTGGCCACGAGCAGCAAACAAAAGCCATAGCAAGTGTGATTTCTCTAGTCATTTTATTTTATTTTTTTTAATTTTTTTTTTATTTTTTTTAACGTATTTTGTTACACCACTGTGAGATATTAAATTACAAAGATATACAATTAAAAAGTTCATATTTGGGTTTTGGTCATACAGTGTTCCAGCACCCATCCCTCCACTAGTGCCCATTTCCCACCACCAATGTCCCAAATTCCCTCCCCCTCCCCCAACCCGCCTCCATGGCAGGTTCTTTATTTCATTCTTTTTTTTTAAAAACATTTTATTATACCACCGTAAGATATACAATTACAACGTTGTTCACGTTTGGAGGTTTCGGTCACACAGTGTTCCAGCACCCCCCCCTCTGCCCTCTACCAGTGCCCATCTTGAACCACCCATGTCCCGAATTCCCTCCCCCTCCCATGGCCTGCCTAAATGGCAGGTTCTTTATCTCCTCTCTCTCTCTCTCTCTCTCTGTTCCTTCTCCTACACATTGTGGGTTGCACTACATATACTTAGAAGCCATCATTTGCATTTTTTTGCCTGTATTTAATGCTCAGTTCTATGTTGGTATCAGACCTTTTGGCATTTATTCACACATGTTCCCTTTATCTTCCCTAACCTCTGACTCCCACACGCTTGTGGTAATTTCCACGTTTGGTAAGATCACCTGGTATATTTATGTCATGCAAATAAATGCAGTTATTCTATGTCTCTCTCTTTCCTTCTGAATAATTTCACTCAACATGATTCTTTCCATGTCCATCCATTTATAGGAAAATTTCATAACTTCATTTTTCGTAACAGCTGCATAGTATTCCATTGTGTAGATGTACCACATTTCTTTATCCAGTCATCAGTTCTCGGGCATACTGGTTGTTTCCAGGTTCTGGCTATTGTGAATAGTGCTGCTATGAAAATAAAAGTGCGGATTGTGTTTTTGCTGTGTGTTTTTGGCTTCCCAGGGTATATTCCCAGGAGTGGTATGGCTGGATCAAAAGGGAGCTCAATTTATAGTCTTTGGAGGAATGGAAGAATGTCCATATTGTTTTCCAGAAAGGTTGTACAAGTCGACACTCCCACCAACAATTTATGAGAGTCCCCTTTTCCCGCATCCACACCAGCACTTGTTGCTTTTACCTTTTGGATATGGGCCAGTCTCTGTGGTGTGAGGTGATATCTCACTGTTATTTTGATTTGCATCTCTCTGATGATTAGTGATGATGAGCATTTTTTCATATGCCTTTTGGCCATTCGAATTTCTTCCTTGTCAAAGTTTCTGTTCATCTCTTCTCCCCATTTTCTAATGGGGTTGGCTGTTTTTTTCTTATATAGCCGTACCAGTGCCTGATATATCCTTGATATTAGCCCCTTATCAGATGGGTATTGGGTGAATATTCTTTCCCATTCTGTGGACTGTCTTTCTATCTTGGTCACTGTTTCTTTCGAGGTGCAGAAGCTCTTTAGTTTCATGCAGTCCCATATGTTTATCTTTTCTTCTAGTTGCTTTGTTAATGGTGTTTCACCTTTGAAGATGTCTTTAGCTTCAATGTCGTGGAAGGTTTTTCCTATATTTTCTTCAACGTACTTTATGGATTCAGGTCTGACATTGAGATCTTTAATCCATTTTGATCTGATATTTGTGCAAGGTGTTAGACACAGGTCCAAATTCATTTTTTACATGTAGCTGTCCAGTTTTCCCAGCACCACTTGTTGAAGAAGCTTTCCTTACTTCAGTTTGGACTCTTTGCACCTTTATCAAAGATTAACTGATCATGTCGTTGGGCTGGGTGTCAGGATACTCAACTCTATTCCATAGGTCCACAGGTCTGTTTTTATTGCAGTACCATGCTGTTTAATTACTGCTGCTTTGTAGTACAGTTTGACGTTGGGAAAGGTGATACCTTCCATCTTCTTCTTCCCAAGGATTGTTTTAGCTATCCGTGGGGGCTTATTATTCCATACGAATTTCTTTAAAGAATGTCATGGGTATCCTTATAGGAACCACATTGAATCTGTACAAAGCTCTAGGGAGTATTACCATCTTGACAATGTTAATTCTCCCCATCCATGAGCAGAGAATGTGTTTCCATTTCCTCTTGTCCTCTTTTATTTCTTGAAGTTCTTGTAGTTCTTGTAGTTCTCTTTGTTGTTTACGCTGGTTAAGCTGCATTGCTAGGTGGCCGGGCGCCTCCGCGGGTCCCTGACAGTGCCGGGAAGCGAAGTTCCCTTCTACCTCCGAAGCCGGGCGAGGAATGGATGAACACTCAGGAATCCGATGCAGTTTTAAAAAGGCTTTACTTATCACAGGTTCAGGCATACAAATCAGCAAAAGGAAAAACCCGATGCTTAGGATCCCAGGCTAGAACCCCAGCCAAGTGTAGGCCAAGATGGCAACCACCACGTGTAAAAGCTTCCAAGCAGGGCGACCGCTCACAGCGAGCAACAGCCCCCAAAGAAGCGCTGGAGAGTGAAAACCCGGCTAGTTTATACCCCTGCAACTCAGACCTTCCTCCCATTGTTATGGAAAGCAGGGAGTGTTAAATGTCCTTAGGTAATCCCTCCCTGCACCTCACCTAGGCCCTTTAGTGTGCTAATGTTTTGAGCCAAATGCAGCGGCCCTTAAAGGAGTCCTGCAACAACTCCCCTGATTAGTTTACTAATAAAAATTGAAAAGGTAAGAAATATTTAGTAATGTACAGAAAATTAAGATAAGAAAAAACAATTCGAATTACAAAATGATAATACATGTTACTTTAGGATCCTAACTTGTTTTTGGACCCAAAGCAAAGTTCAAGACAAAGTGTTTCTAGCTGTCTGATTATAACGGACTATAGTTTGCACTGTCCATAATTTGTGAGAGTCAATTTGCTATATTTTATGTAAAGTCGGGTGTCTGGAACAAAGTCTGTGGGGCTACTTCTGAAACAGCAATAGCGGTGATCATATGAGTATGAGTCTCTGGAGAGCAGTGATCAGGAACTCGTTGAATTGTCAGGAACACTGGATCGGGTCTCAGGAACACTGGAACAAGTATCTCGAATTCTGGAACAGGAGTCTTGAGTGCTGGAACAGGTGTCCGGAACATCGGTGTGATATCTTGAACTCTGGAACAGGAGTCTTGAGCGCTGGAGCAGGTGTCTGGAACATCGGTGTGGGTGTCTTGCAGGGCTTCTTCAGCAAGGGAACATTGGCACCGGTAACTGTACCTGTAGCTTAGGCGAGACAAAAACACTTTTCGAGGTTAATCACAAGTAGAGATTTTAAGGCTTTATAGGGATCCAAGTCTGGGATGGAGAGAAGAACATAAAGAAGCTCCAACATGGGTGGAGCAGGGAAATAAGTATGAGAATTGATGATTTTAAAATTGATAAATCTAGTGGATCAGCAGTGGAGCTGATGAATGTAATAGAGGTTTGTAGTGGTCAGAAATTGAGAAGGTAGTAGTTGAGACATAACATAGACACAACATTAATCACAAACATAATGGTGGCCACCACATGCACACACACGCACACATACATTTGATCGATCAATATCTTACAGCTGTATATGTGACCCATTTAGGGTGATAAATGGTAACGAGTCAAGCGCTTCATGAATATAAAGCCGGCAAATGATGGTGAGAAAGTGTCTTTTCCTGTGAATAGAGCATTGGGAAAAATTAGTTTTGCAAATTATTAAATTTTTAGCGAGCACTGTTTTAGGAGTCTCGGAGTATTGAGCACTGTAGAGCAAGTTTACTGGATTCGAATTTCTCATCCTGTGAACAGAATCATTAGAAAAACAATTTTTCATTGATTTAGCAAACATTTTTGTAATGAGCACTATATTCAGAGTCCACCCATTTTTCCACCCTTTTTTTTTGTAAGAAAGAAAATATTTAGGCTGTAAGGCAAGATATTAGACATGAACCATGATCACAGACTGCAAAACAAGATCATTATTAAAATGAACCAATCCAGGAAGTTTAAACAGCAACCTGCAATTTAAAATTTAAGACTTTATATTGAGAGAATTAGTTGTTTTCTGATTCTTGGAGAATTCTAGTCTTAACAAGTCGCAGAGGAACCCAGAGTTTCTTGGCAGGGTTATCATCTGTAGAAATGAAAGCATAGCCTCTTCCCGAATGAGGAGGTGACCTGCAATCCATTTATCATCAATTTTCACCCAGATAGGTGAATTGACTGTTTTTTGAGTTTGCATATCTTCTTGAAAGTGACGTTCAGCCGCGGTATAGGGATCTCCTTGAGGTATATTTAAGAAGTTTAAAGTGAATAATGTTAAAGATAAAGAATCCATTGGAGGCATACTTGTTTTTCGTTGCTTTAATAGCTGAGTTTTAAGCGTTCTGTGGGCACGTTCAACTATTCCTTGTCCTTGTGGATTATATGGAATTCCTGTAATATGTTTGATCTGCCATTCCTCGCAAAAGGATTTGAAGGTTTTGCTGGTGTAAGCAGGACCATTATCTGTTTTTATGGTATGGGGAATACCCATGACGGAGAAGCACTGGAGTAAAAATGAACAAACAGATTTAGCTCTTTCAGACATCATAGGAACAGCCCATATGAACCGGGAATATGTATCGATGACCACATGAAGGAAAGGTTTGTTGGGAAATAAGTTAGTATGAGTTATAACCATCTGCCACAATTGGTTTGTCTGTAAACCTCGAGGATTTGCTCCTGCTACATGAGATGTACAATGTAAAGGAGCACAGACAGGACAGTTGCGGACAATTTGTCTAGCTTGTCTCCATGGAATGCCATGGTGTACATGAAGGCGGCGGGCATTTGTATGTAGAGTCTGGTGCTCTTCCTCAGCTGATTTAAATACTGGTGCTGCCAAGAGATCTGCTGCTCCGTTTCCTCGAACCATTGGCCCGGGGAGTCGGCTGTGAGAACGGATGTGGGAGATGTATATAGGGAATATTCTATTTCGGAGGAGATCTTGTAGTTTATGGAGTAGCTCCTGAATTATAGGATTATGGGCATTTAAAGAAGTAGTGACAATTCCAGGAAATAAACCAACTACATATGCAGAATCACTCACCACATTACATGGGCCAGATACATGGGATAGTAAATGTATCAGGGTGGCGAGTTCCACTTGTTGGGCAGATTTATAATTTGTATGTACAGTAGTGGTCAACGAAGGACCTGTAATTCCACCCCTTCCTGATGAGGAGCCATCAATATAATACACTGGAGCATCAGGAATGGGAGAGGAGCGGACAATGGTGGAAATTACAAAAGGTGTCCTTTTCAGAAATTCCCAGGTTTTTCCAGCTGGGTAATGATAAGATATTTCTCCTGAAAAATCTGCTAAAGCTCTTTGAAGGATTTCACTGAGTGGTAAAACAGCTTCAATTTCTTTTTTAGGGTCAGGTAGTACAATTACATGGGGATCATGTCCAATTAATACTTGGGTTCTTGATCTTCCCTTAATTTTAAGGTTAGCTATCATCTCAAGGTAAGGTGTAGCAGTATGATTCTGCTTGTTATGTAAGTAAACCCATTCTAACGGTCCAGATAATTGGGCTATAGCAGCAGTTGGAGACTCGGGAGTGTTGAAGACCAAGAACCATACCTTTTCTCCGGGATTAAATCTGGAGAGGTAAGATTTTTGAAGCTGATCCATGAAAAAATCTAATTCCTTCTGAGCTTTAGGAGTTAGCTGCCTTGGGCTATTTAAAGCAGGATCACCTTCAAGGGTGTGGAACAGGTTACTGAGCTCACAGTTAGGAATACCAAGGGAGGGGCGCACCCAGTTGATATCCCCCAGCAGTTTTTGAAAATCATTCAAGGTTTTGAGCCCTTTCTGACTAATGGAAATTTTTTGAGGACGCACTGTAGTGTGGTCAAGAGCATAGCCCAAATATTCATATGGAGGCTGCATCTGAATTTTTTCTGGAGCTACTTGTAAGCCAGCCTCTGGTAAAACTGTCATTACATCATTGTACAAATTCTGGAGATCTCTGGAATTATCACAAGCTAGCAGGATATCATCCATGTAGTGGATGATGTATGCACCAGGAAATTTAGCACCGAATGGGTCGCAAAACCTCATCAACAAAGTGTTGACACATCATAGGTGAATTAGTCATCCCTTGGGGGCAATACTGTCCACTGAAACCTACGTAAAGGACCTTTATGATTAATGGAAGGGACTGAAAATGCAAACCTTTTCCGATCATCTAGGTGGATAGGTATGCTGTAAAAGCAGTCTTTTAAATCTATGATAATTAGCGGCCAATCCTTAGGAATAGCTGCTGGAGAGGGAGCCCAGGTTGTAGGGCTCCCATGGGGACCATAGTAGAATTTACATTCCTTAAGTCAATCAGCAAACGCCATTTGCCTGATTTTTTCTGTATTACAAAAACAGGAGAATTCCATTCTGAAAACGTTTCCTCAATATGTCCTAATTTCAGCTGTTCTTCCACTAGATTTGTTAGCGCCTCTAACTTTTTGGTATTGAGGGGCCACTGTGGTGTCCATATAGGTTTGTCAGACTTCCACTGAATACGGATAGTTGGTGGGCGCTTAACCACAGCGGCCCCAATTAAAAAGGGTTACTCCCAATGTTAGGCTTATTATGGAGAGCTGGAATTGGTGCTCGACGGGAGTGGACGAGGTATGTGGATTATTGCCCCCCACTGCTCCAGCATGTCTTGACCCCATAAAGTTAAAGGCATAGGGGCTATATAAGGCTGGACCCTGGCTACATTCCCTTCAGGGCCAATACACGGCAGCCACCTGGCACTCTGTCGGAGAGAGAGGAGGAGATATTGCCTACCCCGCTCAGGCTATGGGACACTTTCTTTAGGGCCCAGTTAGAGGGCCAATACTTGGTGGAGATTATGGATATGTCTGCCCCTGTATCCAACATGCCTTTGAATTTCCTTTTATAAATTTCGATGGGTATAACCGGCCGCTTCGCCTGAGAAATTCTGGCAGTGTACCCAACTAGATAGTTAGCAGGTGGCTGGTGGGCTTGGTTCTGTGTGGCTGCATAACCAACAATGAAGTTGGCAGAATGGTTGGTACTGTTTAAGCCACCAGCTGTAGGGGTGTTCGGACTGACTACACAGATCCTCAAAAAATAATAATAGTTTAGCAAGTGTTTCCCCTTTTTTAAAAGTCCATTTAGTTGGCACAGATATTGACAGTATTATCTCTCCATGAGATTCAGGATCCAGAAGTCCGAAATGCACCATAATTCCCTTAAATTTCAGCCAATCGCTCCCCTGAATTAAACCCATACTACCTGGGGAGCAGGTCCTTTTATCCCTGTTTTTAGCATGTAGGGGTCTTGACTTGGGTATATTGTGACAGTCTTAGGGCAGAGAATGTCGAGACTGCCATTGCCTGATGGGGTAGGCCAGAGAGCATTTATTGACTGTAATTCTGTGGATTCTGATTCGGAGGATACTGGGCAGGTGGAATGAAGGAGAGTGCCCCTGGATTCAGCTGGGCCTGGGGCTGGCCCCCACCCAGTTTCCCGCATTAGGGGGAGGCATAGATGTTATTTGAGCCTGCGGAGCTTGTGGAACCTGGGAGAGGGTCCATGTAACATTTCCTATAAAGGGATTATTAGAATGTTGCCCTGTATTGATAGTTTTAGAAGATGGGCAATCTCTACGGGTGTGTCCCTTCTTTCCGCAGCTAAAGCAGGTTATCTGTCCAGATGAAGCCTGAGGCTGACTTCACCTCCAAGACCGACAGTCTCTGGCCCAATGTTTTCCTTTTCTGCACCTTGGGCATGGTCCAGGTGGGGTCCTCCGAGGGGTGGAGTTGCGATTATTAGAATAGTTTCTCCGATTATTGTTTATCCTTTGGAGTTTATTGTTTCTCCCCCTAAAGCTGTTTGACATTTCATCCCTCTCCTGATCCTCCTGCTGTATGGGATAAGCCTCTATATCATCCTGTGTTTTATGGGAGGTTAAACCGACATTTCTACAGGCCTTTAGATACCCCATGAGGTCATCCTTTTCCTTAATACTATATAGTAATGCTCGACATTTTTTGATTAGCATTCTCATATGCTAAGTTTCGTTTTAGGATTTCTTGAGTGGTTGGGTCTTGAACCTGTCTTTGGATTGTTTCACATAATCTCCCAACAAAATTAAAGTATGGTTCATCACGACCCTGGTAAATTTTCGTATAGCTACCTAGAAATTCTGGGTCGGAACCCTAACTTTCCCACGCTTTTAATGCTGTTTCCCGAACAAATTTTAAAATAGGTTCAGGTAATGTCGCTTGTTTTGCTTTCTTTTTCCATTCACCTTCACCTTTTAGCATGGCAAAAGTTATAGTATGGCCTGATTCCTTTTCTCTTAAAGTGTCAATATTTCGGTTAATCCCATCTGCATACCACATTTGCCATTGCATGTACCGTGATTTGTTTAGACAAGTATGGGCTACCATTTCGAAGTCTCCCAATACCCACTGATCATTTTCGCTCCAATCAGCTAAATATTTTAAAGTATAAGGACTTGATATTCCAAACCTGTACAGAAGCCTTCCTAAACGGGGTTATTGCCTCAATTTTTAAGTCTTCATGAATCGGTTTTACTTTTATCTTTAGATTGGTCATGAGAAAGATTGCTGCGCTTTGCTCTTTGATTCGAGCTAACCTGTTCCTCCCGTTCTTCCTCATCAGAGCTTGTAGTATCTGGCAGAGGAACATCTACCCCATTGAGGGTATTAACTCTGGGGAGATTTTCAGCTTGGGAATTTGCCTCCTCTGGGTTTTCCTGTTCCTCCCTCTAAGTTATCAGCCACATTAGAATTCTTTTTAGATTTTTTTTGCTGGGAATGTATACATCTTTTTCAAGTCTACAGCTTTGGGGCATGTTTGTGAACGGCTTTTAGTTGGTTCACGCCTCAGTATTGGGTATGCGCTAGGTCCTGATTGATAAGTTATGAAATCAGAAATCTCCCTGCATAACACATCCATTTCTTGGTTTAAGTTTTCAAGTTTTCCTATATGTTTCTTCCTTTTGTTCTTTCAATCTTATGTGTAACTTCCAAACCTCCCTCTTTCTGTCCATCTATTCTATCTCTCTGTTTGTCAATTTCTTCCTCTAAGATAGTGCTGATTTTATCGATATCCTTCTTCTGCTCTTCAAACTTTACTTCAAATTTTAAATCCTGTTTAATAATTTTTACTTTCCTGTTCTTTTTATTTTTCTTTGAATTTTAAATCCTGTTCTTCTAATTTTTCTTTGAATTTTAAATCCTGTTCTTCTAATTTTTTCTTTGAATTTTAAATCCTGTTCTTCTAATTTTTTCTTTGAATTTTAAATCCTGTTCTTCTAATTTTTCCTCAAATTTTAAAATCTGTTTAATAATTTTACTTTCCTGTTCTTCTAATTTCTTTTCAAATTTTAAACTCTGTTTAATAATTCTGTCCTCAAGCTTTAAGACCAGTCTACCTGTAGTTTTATGATCCTCACTTATTTCTTTAATCGCTGAGTAAACCTCTTCCCTTAAGATTGCATTCAATTTATTACTTTCTTCCCCTCTCTATTAAACATTGTCCTTACACAAAGGTACAGTTTAAAAATCGCAAGGACCCAGATGATTTGTGAAAAGATAGAGTAGTTCTCAGAAAGGAACTTTATAGACTGGGCTATGTATGGTTCTGAGCCAATAAAAGATACAATGTATCTATACCATGAGATATCCATCATTTTACCTCACGGTTCGGAGGCAGATGATCTCTGTCCGATGCTAATTAGACCAGACGACGTCTAGTGGTGCCCACGCCAGGGATGCCAAATGTCAGGGCGCTCCGCGGGGTCCCCGACAGTGCTGGGAAGCGAAGTTCCCTTCTACCTCCGAAGCCGGCGAGGAGCGGATG